>CAJNJA010000271.1:0-18450 GCA_905231915.1 Symbiodinium necroappetens | reverse complement strand
TCCTTGTTGGGGCTATATTAAAAATGATTATTTTTATTCCTTATTGGGTTTTATTATAACAAAAATGTAAAATTGTATCCACAAAGACCCAGATAAAGAACAACATATCCAAGTGAGGTAATACGACTTGACTTCTGCAGGCTTGGCCCTATAGAACCCGAATCTTAGTGGAGAGTTGAGGGTTTGGATGTTCAGGGTTCGGAGCACAGTGGAAACAGGCTTGAGCTTTAGGGTTCCATGTCCCTGGAGTGCTAGGGGACGGGTGTGGCTGAAACAGACTGCGGTAGGTTAAGATAAGAGTAGATGTATTTTCCCCTCTTCTTCAGGGGCCTTTATATCCGGGTCCGGGTAATGTGGCTGAAACAGACTGCGGTAGGTTAAGGTAAGAGTAGATTTATTTTCCCCTCTTCTTCAGGGGCCTTTATATCCGGGTCCGGGTAATAGCTCCTCAGGAGGTAGGATTTGCATGAGGATCCGGACTACGGCCCTGATTGAGGTAGGAGGGCTGCCTACTGAGGGGCCTGCATTAAGGAACATCGTAGATGCTTCGACTCTGAGGGCGTTGACTGTAATATTGCTCGTTCCTCGATGCACAGAGCACCGCAACACTCACTGGTTCAAGTTTCGTGCTTAGCCCAACACCCTAGATCGCCTAAACACTCGAGCTTTTTACACCTGGGATATGATTTTGCCAGGAATGGAGGACCCTAAACCCCAAGAGGTATCCGGGCTTCAGATGAAGAGCTCAAGGTGTCAGTCGCAAGACCTTCCAGCAGAGCCTTTGACACGCTCATGGGGGCTTATAGGGCCTGAAACAGCCTGAAACCTTCTTACCTGTGGCCTAAAAGACCTACCTTTTTACTGAACGATATATATATACACATATCATACACACACACATATATATATATATATACACACACATATATATATATATACAGAACCTAATAAGGAGCTAGCAAAAGGTAGGTCTTTTCGGCTACAGGTAGACCCTATACAGTTTAGGGTCTCACGTGGGTTACTTGCAACGCGCAACGCATGGCACGAATGCTTGCGATAGGGCTCTTGCAAGAGCTCCTTTGAAGGATTTCAAAAGGGCTACTGTAAGGGTTTAGTATATGGGCCTTAGTTGCTGAGTTCATAAGCACAAAAAGTGTACACTTTCAGTTCTATAAGGGATCATATTATCCCAAAAAAGTTTAAAGTGTAGGAATTCAGCTACTAAGGCTACAAAAGGGCCTTGACAATCAGAATAGGGTTTGAGGGGTCGTAGACGTAGAAAGGATCACGAGACAGTGTAGTTCTCTAAACTAGGGTCCGTGTTTGGGTCGCCAATACAGTGCGGCACTCTTATACATACACAACTATATATATATATAGATATATAGATATATATAAACCCTAAAAGGCACCCTCGTTTGGAGAACTACCCAGCAAGGGAACCTTACAAGGCTCCACAGAAGTCGGACAAAGAAGAGCTGAGAGAAAGAGGATCCCCGTAGGGTACTTCGGGTTCTGTATGATTACTTGCAATGCTCAACGCTTAAGCATCAGGTTCCACAGCAACCCCTTAATAATGAAGGTATCCTTTTTCAGACTCGTCAGTTCAAACCAGGAAACACCGAAAACATGGCAGAAGGGCCCGTCTGCGGGAACCTATCCAACACCCGATAAAACTCTATCAGCCCTCATAATCCCCTTTGACAACCCAAGCCCTTTGAAACCACGATCGTGTTTATAGATCCCTATCAGCCGCCGTCAGACCCTTAATAAAACAAAAGCAAGCTAAAGCCCCAACAGCCCTGATAGAACCAAGCGAAAACTCCAGAAAGCCCTGAACCATCTCCCTCCAACCTCCACCATCTGCTCCCTGGAATCACCGACCATCACCTCCGCTCCCGACTGGGTAGGGATGGGGTTTTAGGGTCTCTTGGGGTCGGGGAAGGCCATGGTTACCAGGGCGTAGGGCAGGGTTAGTAGGGTTAGGCCTCCTAGAAGGGCTCTCATTTTGGGGGTTTCCGAAAATAGGGGACCTAACATAGCACCCTAAATAGTAGGATCTTTATTATAAGGACCCCCAAATTAATAATAGGTACCCCTTATATTTTTGGAAATTCCCACTTAGGGTCTGAGCCGTAGGGATGAGTCGTTCGGGGTGTAGGGGTAGACCAGAACTCTTCCAGATCTCGTTCATTACACACACCCTCAACACTCAACCGAAACTCAAAACCCTATATGAAGTAGGCACTACAACCCTAACCCTAAACTGACAGCCCTGCAGCCCTAAACCTCTAATCGTGTCTAAACCTGAGCCCCCCACTCACACCCCCTCCGTCCCCCCCCCGAACTCGTTTGTCAACCCTGAACATTAAATCGTTCAACCCGAAAAGCAGGTATCCGCTTGAGTTCAAAGGTCGTCCTTTGCCGACTCCAAGCTCAATTTGTGCCCACTGCTTCAAGTCCGCCAAGCTATCAGCCATCGTCGCTTCCAACGTAACTTTCGCGCCGCTAAGCAGTCCAACTTCCACCGTGATCGACACGGGGGGCGACTCAGTTGGAGACAGAGACAAGAACCGCCTTCGTAGTGAAGGCAGCAACTACGATAACCTATGTAAGAGTCCTGAGCATGATACAAGCTAAGGAAACTACTAATTGCTCTTACTATAAGGATATAGACTAGCAGCTTCTTCGAGACAGGGCTCAGAGGCAAAGGAAAGGGAGACACAACTTGGAATCTGCGCCAGTGCTCCGTTCTGCAGGATACCAGCGTTGAGGAATCCGTTTTGGGTTCAGGGCCCTCAGGTTTGGGATTTGGCAGCAAATTCGGGTCTAGTAAGCCGATAGCCCGAACCGCGCCAACACTAAATCCCAAACAAGAAGCCTGAGACTGTAGTGCTCCACGAGAATATTTTCAGGGGGCCCAGAGCCCCAGGTACCCTCTGCACTGTACTTTTTCAGGGTTCAATGTTCCTCTCAGCATCCGCTTGGAAGCACCATAAGGGCTCCAAAGAAGGGGGCCTTGGGTTGCAGTCAGCCCAAAGCGGACGGGGCCTTTGCCGTTCGTGCGTCAAGATCTGCGATGACCTCGATGTACCTTTTGCAAACCAGGCTTGGGTGCAGCAGCGGGACGTGGGCTTGTTATGCATGCAACTTCTCAAAGAGCCCAAACAGAGCCCAATACCCCTGAGAGGCCATTCCTTAAATGATGATGAAAGACCCAGTATGGTACAATCTCAGGAGTACTCTTTCAGCCGTATTGAGAAACCCTGTACAACCTTGCCAAGGCACAGTCGCTGCTAACAGGTGTCGGGCTCTTGGGGCAAGAAAAAGCCAACTTGAAGGCAAGTTTACAGCAGGAGCCAGAAAGTTGGAACATCATTATCCTGACATCCGTCATCCGTAGAGAATCCTCGCAGTAATAAACTGTCACTGGGATCTGTCCCAAAGAGCTCGTTAATGGGCACCTTACTAGTTAGAATAGGATTTTGGGGCCCATTATATTATAATTATACTAAGGATTTTGGGGCCCATTATATACTAATTATACTAAGGATTTTGGGGCCCATTATATTACAATTATACGAAGGAGTAGGCCCCTACAGTAGGCTGCTTGTGGGGCTGAGGCTTCAGAGCCTTTCCTCAGCCACTCCTAAACCTACGGCTTCGGCCTTTGGCTTTTGGGGCTTAGGGTTTTAGGGTTTGGGGTTGCTTGCGGCTTTCAGTGGTTTAGGGTTTACGGTTTGGGCTCTAGGGGTTGCGCTACCTGCAATGCGATGTCTCCGGACGTTTCGGAAATGGGTACCCTAGAGTACAAATCTAAGTAGTACAAGGGCATTAAGTGGTATCTTATAGCATTGAATAGTCAGGCTTCTGCATTGTCGCATAATGCACGCCTAGGTAAAAATGCCTTGAGGGTCGAAGGTTGCAGGGGTCAAAGATTAGGATTCGGGTTTGCAAAGCTTCCGGTTTACGCCCTCACGACTCGGACATGCCAGGCGAGGCTTTCGGTTTAGGGTTTAGGGTTTAGGGGTTTAGGGGTTTAGGGCTTCTCTACCCCCCTGGGACCTATGCAGAACAAACAACTTTTTTTTGTTTGTACCCCCTTTGGGTTTGATGGAAAGTGCATGACAGTGCTATAGGAGCCTTGATAATTATAACAACCGTTGGTCCATTGCAGTGTAACTTTGCAGGGGCTGTATTGGAAGACTCTTTTTTGAGCCCAGTCTCGAGGGCACCAGCAAGCCCTCAGCCTGGATATGAAACATTTTTGTATTCAGAACCCGAAACCCGAAAGCCCTGAACCTATGAACCCTAACTAACCATACAGTAAGTGCATGTAAATGCTGACAACAACCAAGGCTTCAGGGTCCCGCGATCCGCATACAACTGAGGCTTTGACTTCATGTAGATGTCGAAGACCTTGTCGGTTTAAGTCTTAAGGCATATGGAGGGTTTCCGAAGATAGGGGACCCTAAATAGTAGGATCCTTGTTATAAGGACCCGAAAATAAGGTACTCTAATTTTCGGAAAGTCCCATTTAGTTAGTTAGTTCAGGGAGCAGGGACAGGAGCAGGATGGAGTTGCTGCGGGAGCTTGCGGACCGTAGTTTTCACGGCTTTCGGACCAGGAGTATCAGGGCCTTTTATGTTCCAGGGCCGCAATAGGGGTCTAGCCTTCAGGGATGCAGGGGACTTGGGAGGATGAGGCCCTAAACCCTAAACCCCTAAACCCCTGTAAACCCTAAACCCTAAACTGCGGCCGAAAGAATTGCAGGTTTGACTAGCCTTGAGCGCTGATCTCCTTGCATGTCTAGCGGAGAAACGCCTCAGTTCAGAGTGGAGCTCGACTCGGTAGCAGGACAAGCAATGTTCAAAACGAGATGCGAAGCCGATGCAACCTTCGAACAGCGAAGCCTTCAATCCTTCCCTCGAATCCAAAACCTTCCCTGCTGTGCCGCAGAAAAGCAGTCTTGTCACTGCCACCTTTCGTCCCAGTCGACTTCACGCCGCAGTCGCAGCCCTCGAACAGGAAGTTGCCCTGGACTGTGTCGGAAGATTCGGACTTTGGGGTACAGGGCCGTGCCATTTTTGGGCTTAGGCTCTTGCAGTTTGTAGTTTTCGATGCTCCTGGCTTCAATATACGTACCTCATCAATGCTTTCGGATGAATAAGGGCACAATTCTAAGGGTCCTTATGACATGAGCCTGATATTTGGGGTTGAGAAGCAACCGCCCCATAGAGCCCTTTCTAAATAGAATAGGGGCTTGGGGTATAGTATATTATACTGTAACTATTATTCGGAACCCCTAAAATAGTATTGGCAATTATTTACGCCCCTATATTACCCTCTTGCGTCATGATCTCGGTGTCTCTGCAGTCTGTGGGGTGGGACGCTTCTGAGTTCAAGACACGGCCTGCGTCAGTTGGTATCCGAAGTAAGGGCCGACACCTAACGATTTAGGGCTTAGGGTTTACACCCTCCGACCTAAACATCTGCTGGTTCAATCAACTTCGGTTTAAGGCTACACCGGGTCACGCCCTAAGTTCCCCAGACCGCTGAAAAGATTTGGTTTTGACTTCAGGTTGCTCTGACTGCCGCACAGTGAAAGTCTCTATGCTCGAGCGACGCATCTGCATCGTCTTTTGGAGAAAGTTGTATGTGTACTGTGTGCCCATAGGCCCCTAAGGAGTTCCTTTTTGGGATTACCCTATAGGATTCTAAATATAAACCACAAAAAGGAACTACTTAGTGGCCTATGGGTATACCGATTCTACATACCCAACTCCACTTTTGCGATCCGGAGCGCTTCTTCTGCTTTGTCTGCAGGGATAACGCCAACCTCAATGGCCTTGTTGCCACTTTCGCTCTTGATGCACCTTACGCCCAGGCATGCTTGAGGGCTTAAAGCTGGAGGCAAACGGCCGCTGGTATGGGGTTTAAGGATTAGGGGTTTACTCATTACTGCTCCCCTCTTAAAACAAACATTGGCTGCTTGATCGATTGGTTAAAACCTGAGAAAGCAGGCTAGACCTCACCAACCCGAGATCGTATTACCCAATCTTATCTAATTGCGGGGACTGCGGAGTCTGGCATAACTGACGGGTTATTTGGGGTATTTAGGGGGTCGTTGTAACAAGGGTTCTACTTCGGCGACACTTTCATACCCAACGACCGAACACCTAGTTGAGGAGCTTTATACCGATGCTTATGACTCTGTGTGTATATATTTAAAAAGTCTATAAAGCTATACATGTATATATATATGTACAGATATACATACATACCCACATATGCTTATTAAGTCATTTATACTCTATCTGCATTTACACCATGCAAGCAAGCTGCCACCGCAGGACCCCTGCCGCCGCGCTCTCGGCACTGACCAGCCTTGTGCGGCATTAGCTTCCTTACTAAGGGTCGACTTCTACTGCCCCCAGAAACTGTTAAGAGTTGGGCATCTGTGTTGAACCAGAACAGCGAACAGCACATCGTTCTCCCGAATAGGCACCGAGTTTAGGGTCGATATTCAGGGCTTTCGAGGTGTAGAGATAAAGAGCCTCGGGGCTTTGGCAGCTTGGGTTGAAAAGGGTCAAGGGTGAAGGGTTGGGGGTATAAGGGACTAAGGTAGTCAGGGCTCATAGGGTTTAGTGTTGAGGTTTGGAACACTCTTCCCCTCTCTCTCTCTCTCTCTCTCTCTCTCTGTGTCTCCATCTATATATATATATGTGTGTGTGTATACATACACATACATACATACATACATACATACACACATACAGACATACAGACCCGTACATACCGAGGCTTACCCAATTTGTGATGTGTTCTCGCTGGGTTCACACACACGCTACCCCCCCTTAGAAGGAAAATGTAAACATACACATGTTGGAGATCCCTGTAAAAGGAACCATCTCCCAAACGGAACAAACTAAGAGCATACCCAAGAGCCCTGTAGCAGAAGCTGGCCCCAAAGCCTCAACTCCAACCCCATGAAACCCGTAAGCCTTCAGCCCTAATCCCCTAAACGACTAAACCCTAAACGACTAAACCGTAAACACTATACCCTCCACGGCCAAACCTGAAAACCCCACCATGCCAGGCCTAGGACTCAAACAACAAAGGGAACAGGCAATAGGAGTTGGGATTAAGGGGACCCTTGAGGATATAGACCCTCTCAATCAGGTCCCTTTTAAGGGAGTCATAAGTAGGGTTAAGAAGGGTCCCCTTTAAGGAGTCGGGATACTACCTAGGAGGCAAGAGGCATCGTCGGTCCGTTGCCTGGTGGCGCTCTTAGGGTTCAAAAGGAGGTGTTTCCGTGTGGTTTAGCATTCTACAGAGTTTCTACCATGAGGTTTAATTAGGGTTCTACAGGGGCTTTTGCATGAGGCTTAGGGTTCTACAGTTTTTTGTATATGATTTGTTTTAGTGGGGTTGTGCAGCTCTCACTCCGCGCTGCACTGACCGCTGTAGGTCCCTTCACGAGTGAAACTAAGCAGAACTTTTACATGAGGTTTAGGGTTTAGGGCATTTGGGTCGGAGGGTTTTGGCGCTCAAATTGTGGGTATTCTCACCTATAAGACTACTTATCACCACCCATGCTGTTACCTTCGAGCAGTATTGTGATTGAGGGGTAGCAACTTGACGGCTTGGATTCAGGCCCTTGGTTTCTGAGGGTTAGGACTTTCAGGCCTACTACTTGTTCCATTGTTCCTGCAGTTTGGTTTGAAGGCGTTTCGGGTTGATGATGGGGAGGTTTGGCTCAAGGAGTAGGACTTGCTTGTACGCTCCTTTGACTTCCGACGGGTTGTGGTGTTTTATTGGCGGTCAGAGGGGGTACTACAGAGACAAAAAAGCCGGATTGAACTAAAGTCCTTAAAACCCTCTGGCCCGATCTAGATGCCTGCTGATGAATAAACCCCTTGCTTGGTGAAGGCTCCAAACCCAAAGCCCGAAACCTTGCTTTAAAACAAATTATCCCGGGATGTCCGCCTTATGAACACTTCAGGGTCTCTACATAAATTACAGAATCCTGAACCTTTCGCCCGAACTCCGGAGACCTAGCCCCCGAAAGCCTTTCAAGCTCCATGGGCCCTCGGTTCAAGGTTTTTAAGGGATTAGGGATTAGGGTTTAGGGTCTAGGGATTAAGGGTTTAAGGGTTTAAGGGTTTAGGGGTTTAGGGTTTAAGGATTAGGATTTAGGTGCTGCGTCACAAGTCCGCTTTGCAGGTCTTGTTGCCAGTAACCCGAGTCCTTCCGAATCCAAAAGACAAAAAAACTTCTGCTAGCACGTTTAGGTTTTTGGGTTTACCCTAAACCACACCCTTTGATGCAAGATCCTATCGACACTAAAACTTAACGCTATGAACCCTTGCTGCTCAGCTGCTGCACTGAGTTTCGTCAGCACCGCGGAAGTTCCAGTTGTGCTGCGAGCAAAGCCTTGGCTGATCCCGGGTACGATATCTCGTCTGTGATGGGAGCCTGATCGGGGGGGCCAATGCTTTTATCCAGCTTCATAGATGCCAGAAGTTGATAGCCATGGATTTCCGAAAAGCACAGCAATAGGTCAGCTGAATTTCGGGTTTGCGGGCTCAGGGCTGTCAGGATTGAGGCCAAAACCCGAACCCGGCCTTGAATCCCGAAGCAACAAACCCTCCAAGCAACTGTTAAACCCAAAGACCCGAGTCATGGAATTGGGCTTCGGCACTCACACTCGGACAATCCAGGCGAGGAATGTGGTTCGAGGTCTTCTAAAGTGAAACCATGCGAATTCAAGACCGTCACAACAACGAAGTCCCTAAGGAATTACAAACCTGCTAAGTTAGTGGTCTTCAGCTCGCCGGAATCCAGGATTTCATGGTTTAACTAGTTTTGGACTTCGACGGACTACATTGAGATCACTTGACAGGGTGCAGGTGAGCTATCGGCCCATAAGACGGTTTATAGGAACAGGAGAGTCCCTGGGGATCTTACGTGATTTCACTAGAATCTTCACGATTCTCAGGCGAAACCTGCAACAACTTACCGCCTTTGATCCCTGGAAACAACAAAAACTAAGATACATGATCGGTTAAAGGATAGGGGGGAATAAATAACTGGGTTCATCCCACTTAATTACAGCCCTGGGTCCTATGGCTGTTTTGGGGAGTTTTGGCTGTCACTCTGAGAGTTTCTGCTTCTCGACCATTTGGCTCGGGATTGTGCCATGTCACTCAGCGTCCATGGTGGCATGGACCAATCGCTGGATCGTCTTGCGAACCTTCTTCTCCTCACGTGCTCTACTGCAGTGCTCAAGCATGAATCTGGAGCAGGAAACTGCAAACGCTTTTATCTCGAAATCTATACGAAAAAAGACCCGACAGAAACCCTAGCGACCAAGTCCACAACCCCACACTCACCCCCTAGTTAGCAAAACGTTTTCGAAAGCTCTGGACCGCAACTCCCCGCACGCTAAATAAATCAGAGCACACTACTACAATGCACCTCCCCCCCCTGCAAAACTACCCTAAAACACAAGTCCCTAAATAAACGCACAAGTTTTTGTAAAGAGATCGAGGTGGGAGCCTGGGAAAGTATCGCACGCGAGTGATAATATGGAAACCTTTCGATATGTTATAGTGATAGTAATATAGGGGCCTTAATAATTAGAATAGGGTTTTCGGGTGTTTTGTACACTATACCTATAATAAGAATCCCCCCAAAATGGTATAAGTAATTGTTGAGGCCCCCCATATTACCACTATAGATGAAGTTCGCAAGATTCTGACTACAATATGAAGATCTTCTAAAATCTTGATGCCGTGGCAACGTCATCAAATTTTGCACAGCCTTTTCCAAACCCTACAAACCAAATTCTAACCCATAAGGTTGAACCCTAAAAGCCTAAACCCTAGTCTAAAGTAGCTGACGAAGTCTCTTTCGGCGGCTTGTCGATGCCCACCCAGGCAGGGGTGGGTTTCAAGGCTTCGTACCTCAGGAAAGCATTTATGCTCTTACAACTTGGCACAGCCAGATGAGGTCTCTCCGTTCGCAGTCCCAAAACCTATACTCTAAACCCTAAACCCTAGTCCCAAAACCTATACCCTAAACCCTACTAGACTATTTTAAAACACCCTCCCTAAACCCTAAACCCTAGTCCCAAAACCTATACCCTAAAGCCCTAAATCGATTGCAGGGCATGCGGCAAAAGGGTTTCGGGCCTCAGGTAGCCGGGATCTCCCGGAGTTTTGATGAAACAGAACGGGCTAGACACACACACACACACAACAGTTCGGGCCTTGTAGGATGTATATGTACGCCGCGCGTCTAGCGATTCGGGTTGATCTTATCATTGGGCTGTATAGGACTTACAGCGTCTATTTTAGGGTTCTACAGCTGCCAAAGATGCAGAGAGCACCATTGTCCGTTACCCTTAACCCCTAATCCCTAAACCGTGCCACTATATACGGCGTCGAAATCTCGTTGTCACATGCGCACGGAACCCTGAAAACCTCGAGACGAACCTTGGCTCAGGGTGTAGAGTGCTAGCGGGTTTGCTTAGAGGCTAGAAACCAGAAAGCCTCAAACATCCCTGTGCCACCCTAACACCCAGAGAACCCAATACACCTTAATTAAGGAATATACCTTGAAGTATAGGGGCCTTAAGATTATGAATTAAGGTATATTCCTTAATTAAGGGGTATTGGGTTCTCTGGGTACTCGAAGCCCACACGCCACAAACTAAGGGGAACCTGACGTCAGATGTAGACCAGAACGGGTAGTACCGGCTTCTAGAGGCTTTTGGAAGATTTTTGGGTCTTGTAAGCAGGATTTAGGGTTTAGGGCTTAGGGTTTAGGGTTTTTGGGTCTTGTAAGCCCTAAAAACCCTTATTGAACCCGCCCTTATAATGGCCCTAACATCCGGATGCCCATGATGATGCATGCAGCCGGGGGTTACATACCCAAGGTTCAGGGTTTGGAGAGCAGGATCATGGGACTTCATACTCAAGGTGTTTAATAAGGTTAGGGTTTAGGGTTTAGGGTTTAGGGTTCAGGGCTATAGGCTTTGTGTACTACTCATAACCCCTAATAGAGCACTTATACGTACTCTTGAACAAACTACTAAGTGCCATGACGCCTTCAAGAATGCCCAAAATGAACCCAACGACAGATCGATCGGAGCGGCTCATGCCCGACGACTACCATCCGACATGGGCTCCATCCGGCCTGTGTTGAGCAGCTTCAAGCACTCAAAAGGAGGCTATGAATAGGGCTGCTAGAGGGCTTTACAGTTTTTCGGAGGCTTTATTGTAGTACGCAGGTTTCTAGGTTTCGATATCGAGGCTAATACTAGAAGGCTGCATGGAGCCGAAGATTAGAAAATACCTTAAACAACCGTGCAAGTACTTGCCACAGTTATAACTCTTCTTGGAACTGCTGGTGAACCTGCAAGTGTCCCTGGACGAGGATCACCACAACCGTTGCCCTCGTGGCTGTGAGGTTTAGCCCAGAGTGCTGGCATCAAGAGTCGAGTGAGAGTAATACCCAACAAATGCCCAAGAGACACCCGTAATACAACAAGCGTAGCGGCCGAAATGACAAATGCCAGGGACATGAGAATGTCGTTGATGGCACCGAGTCTATACTACTTCAGGATGTCCTACATGCGAGCCTAGCATCGAGCTTGCTATCGGGCCCTATGTGCTTCTCGGGCATGGTGCAGAATCTACATGATTCCAACTGGGTTGCGGAAAATGTGGGTTGCGGAAAATGTTGCACCACACCTCGCCACAATGCCACTTCTCGGAAATAATGGATAACAGCAATAGCAGCCACAAAGTCTTTCACTAGACCACCAGGACAAGTAACAAACACCGTCGCCATCACCACCACCATCATCATCATCATCATCGTAATGTATCACCGTCATCAGCATCATGTTCGCCTGCACCATCATCACGTATACCTGTATCACCGCCAACATCGCCGGAAAGAACGGAGAATATGAAACAACTACGTCTACGTTTTTTCAGCAGAGAGGAGTTGAGAGCGAATAGAAACCTACCAGCTTCTGCCGGCACTCGGCAAAACTCCTTAACCCCAAACCGTCTTGCCTGGTGTTGCACCCACCCGGCACCGGATGGGTCGAGAGCAACTTGTTCGACAACTTCTCCATCCTGCATGGGAAGGCTGGATTTTGCTAAGCGTTTAGGCTTCTTCCCTTCCATGGCGACGGTCACTTAGCGAAAGCTTGCCATTCAAGGAGTTGTACTTCCAGGGGTTATCCACAACTCAGGTATGTGGCAATGCTAACTGTTTCTGTGAGCACTGAAGCAGGCCCCCAAGTCAAGCTGTGACCAACAAAGCATGCAGTCGGGACCTAAACGCTCCGTACTGACAAAAGTTGCAAGCTGCACCTGTTTCGATTTGGAGCACAACGAATCCTGCGATTATGTTCTGGACTTGCCTTCGGATTCTGACGATTCTGATTCCGACTTTCTTCTCATCACTGTGGAATCACGAGCCTTTGTGGTTTAGGCTTTAGGAGCTGGGTTTTACAATCAGAGTTTGATGCAGATCATTAGAGTGTCTTTGATCGCGAGAAAACTTGGCGACGCCGAGATCCAAGGCCACGCAAGCCGCAGTCTTCGCCTAGGACTGTTCTGAAATCTAGGCCGCTAGGTCGGTCTTGACTCATCTCCCTAAACAATTGGAATCCTGAAGCCCCTGCAGCCCCAAACCCTGAATTCCTGCATCCCCCCAATCTCCCCCAACAGAAGCAACGGCAGCCCCAGAGCCCCAAACCGCGCCTTCATGGCCCGCCGTCCCTGCGACTCGCGTGAAGGCGCCGCATAAACAGGCCAGGCCTGCAATGGAGCTTGGGTAAGGCTTTCCAGTGCCGTTTTACGGTGTTTTTTTAGGGTTTGGGTTTAGGGTTTGGGGCTTTAGGGTTTAGGAGTTTAGGGGTTTAGCCTGGGTTTAGGGTTTAGGCTTTGGGGGTTTCTTTAGGGTTTTTCAGGGACTCAGGGGCGCAGGCAGCAATAGTTTTGGGGTTCATACTGCCTGTCACTACTGGGTGGCTTGCGACACGCGACACCCCAAACCTTAAATGCTAAAACAATAAAGGCTCAACCTCATCAGGGCTTAGGGTTTATAGGGTTTACCTGGACCCCAAAAGTATGTAGAATAATAGCCTTTTTTATGGGGTTTTGAGCCATTATTTTACCGACTTTTGGGGGTTTAGGTACCCTGAAACCCCACAAAAAAGGCCTCAAGATGGAAGACCGCGTCTCTGTTGGCCTTAAGCCGGCCACCAGATCTCTGTAGGGCCGTAAGGTTTTTAGGGTTTACGGCCTAGTTTAGGGTTTAGGGTTTAGGGGTTTAGGGTAAGGCTGTCCTTTTAAGGGATTAATAGCCAAGGCCCTACAGACAGGGTTCGGGGTGGCCGGCTCAATGATGCTAGGGTTGGGGGGTCGAAGGCTTATTGCGTTTAGGGCAACTCTAAACCCTAATTAAACCCTAAAGTCCTAAAGTTCAGGGTTTATTGGGTTTGGGTTTAGACCCAAAAGGTTTCGGGTTTCGGGTTTGGGGTACCGGTACCTTTCGTTTAAAATCCTGTGCATAAGCGACGGAGAAACTCACACGCTTACATCAGAACTTCCGGACCGACATCTTAAACCGTTGGCCAAGCACATGAACAAAAAAAACAAAGCTCAGGAACGCTTAGCACCATGCTTGGTTCACGGGTATCTTTTCACTGATCTCTCAAAGATTCCTGCCAAGCCGCACGGGATGCGAAGCCCTGGCCCTCGCCAACTCGAAGCCCAAGATGGTTGATGATATAACTCCTCATTACCCATGATAAGGGATATACCATGACTCCCATAGTTTAGGGTCCTTAAGGTAATGCAGGATTTATATCACCAACAGCATAAATCCAAAACACCGTGCACCCTGAACCCTAAACCCTGAGCACTAAGCCCTGAACCCAAAACCCCAACACCCTAAACCCTGAACCCCAAAACCCTAAACCCAAGGAACAAACCTAAGCCCTGAACCCAAAACCCCAACACCCTAAACCTTGAACCCCGAAATCCTAAACCCAAATGACAAACCTACCGAACACGCAGACTTGCCTTGACCGCCTTGGGAAGCTTCACCTGGGTTGGGGATTGATGGGTGCGGGGTTTAGGGATTAGGGCTTGGGGTTTAGAAGGTTTAAGGATCAGGGCTTGGGGTTTAGAGGGTTTCGGGGATTGTTGGAGTTTAGGGATTAGGTTTAAGGATCAGGGCTTGGGGTTTGGGATATTTTTTGGGGATTGACGGGTTTGGCATTCAATATAGGAGCCTTAATGTTTAGAGTAAGGTTTAGGGTTGACGTTTTTGTTCTTTTCTCCTCGGCCCCGTTTCCATCCGAAAGGAAAGCATCCGAACACAGTTTTGACAGGCTTGGGGTTTAGCGTAGGGGAGTTTAGGATTTCGGGGCTTTGGGGCTTAGGGTTCAGTTTAACGAAGATGGATGTGCTTAGTGTGGCCCTGTAAGCCCTCAACCCATCCTACAATATTCCAGCACGGTTCATCGTGAGCTTTAGCCAAGAACTTTAGTGTGCAAAATGCGTTGGGCCAGTATGAAGCACGGCAAGGCACCCGAAAGCCACAGCCACAGTTCCTAAACGCGCTTGCGGCTCGCGGCCCAGGTTCAGATGTTGTAGGTCCCATGGCTGTTGAAGCAATGTAGATGCTGCTTCAATAGATATGTATGGGCCTTCAGCTTTTGGGGAATCGATGTGGTTCCAACTCTTGGACAGCACCGTGGTCGAAGCTTAACATACTTGCTTTGGCGCTCTGATTAGCAGCAGAATGCATCGAACGCTTCGGGGCTCCTCAATGTCTCTTTGAACTGCCATCAACACCCTAAATCGAATCTCACAAATCTCCGAAACCCAAAAACTCAAAAACCCTAAATTCACAGAGCCCCGGACAACTAAACCCCAAAATCAAAAAAAAAAAACCCTGGACGCCTAAGCTAGCCTCCCATTGGCCCTGCCTGCCACAAGGGTCGGATTTTCATGGCCTGCTCGAGGCTTCGGCTAGTTTCTGGGTGCTTTAGCTTGGGGGGGGAGGGCTGGGAGGGAGTAGGTGGCCTAAAGGTTTCACGGCTTCCCAGAGAACCCAATACACCGTACTTAAGGAATATACCTTAAATTATAGGGGCCTTCATATTAAGATTTAAGGTGCAGGGGCCTTAATCTTAAGATTTAAGGTGTATTCCTCAATTAAGGGGCATTGGATTCTCTGGGTTCGCGGTGTCGCGCTTCTGCGGGTTTCTGGCTTTGTTGTTTGGACTCGCGCAAGTCAGACGATGCAGTCCAGGTTGGTCCAGTTCGAAGGACACCGCATTTTCGGGTTTATTTTAGGGTTTAGGGTTTAGCAACAGATTACGAACCTATGAAACGGCATCTCGGACAACATGCCTTGCTGTAGGATGGCTTCATATCGAGGCAGGCTTCGTGGGACTGTGCGAGCATGAGACCAAAAGTCAATTTCAGTACGGCTACACTGCATGTGGCAGGGGCCCTAGGGTTACACTTTTCCAGACCACAACTCCTCGACCTAACTACCTGGTCCAAGTTCCCATCATCAAAGAACCCTAAACCCTAAACCCTAAAGAACTAGTAACTAGTATCTTGACAGCAAGGATACAAGGAACAATCACACACACATGACCGTGGCATCCTCAGTGCTGCAATTTTGGCTACTCCTCCAGAGGACCAAAGGAATGCATCTTCCTACGAAAGGGTTTGGGAGCAAGTTGCAAATTTGATGGCTAGAACTCTCAGACAGGTTCCCAGGAGGGTTCCCGGCTAAACCACTTACGCTCACTTTGGACTCACTAGTTGTTGTCAGGCGGTTCCAGACACTGCAAAGATTGCAGGCTCGAGAGTCTCGCACATCCAGTAACGACCAGGAGCTACGCATCCGCGTTGGTGGCTTTCATTCCATTCCCAGGCACATGCAGCATACACGATTCATGTAATGGGTGACCATGCAGTGCGCATGCATTCGCATTCTGTGTAAGTATTCGCCGTAGTTAGGGGACCACCTCCAGGGCTCCCAGCCGTGTCGGATGTCTGGCATGCCCCAGGTCCATCCCAGGTTGTTCGTTATGGCTCATGCGCCGTTGGGAACCCCTTGGCGCAAACTGTGTCAGGCATTCCCCGCAAGCCTGCGCTTCGTTCGCCGAAACCCCAAAACCCCAGCCCTGCAAAACACCTAAACAAATATGCGTAATTAATCAACTATCTACCCACCCGGCCAAACATAAACCTTAAGCCCTAAACCCCTGAACCCTCCTAAACCCTAAGCCCTAAACCCCCCAAATCCACGGTTTACGGTTTTTCTAAGCAGAACAAATCCCCGAGACGCGCACCTGGCCCACACCCTGGGATGGCGGCACGTCGATGGGCACCAGCTCGGCCGGCTCCTAGCTCTCAAGTTCTTCCTCTTTCCATCAATGTGTGTATATATATATATACATACATACATACATATATATATATGTGTGTGTGTATGTATATATTCATAAATTCGTGTGTGTGTGTGTATGCCTATGTATACATATATACATACATATATAGATAGATAGATAGATAGATAGATAGATGGATGGATGGATGGATAGATAGATAGATTAGTTACGGCAGATAGATACATAGATAAAATAGACAGACAGACAGACAGACAGACAGACAGACAGATAGATAGGTGGATGGATAGACAGATAGATAGATATTTAGACAGATACATAGATAGACAGATAGATAGATAAATAAGTAGATAGATAGATAGATAGATAGATAGATAGGTAGATAGTCTTGTTTCGGTGTCCCTTTAATCAGTCGAACTTGCGAAATTGCTCGTTTTGCCTGACTTGAAAAGACTTGACAGGGCTTTAGAGGTTTGGGGGTTGGGATTTCGTGAACTCTCAAGCATAGCATCGACAATTATTTCAAACCCTGCGCCCCAAATTTTTATCAACCCGAAACCCTATAAACCCCAAACCCCTAAACTCTAAACCCCTGAGCCCTGGACAACTAAACTCTACCTGGACCCTAAAGAACCTCCCTTTTTAGGGCTCCTGATCATGATTTCTTTATATAAGTCCACAAAAGGTGGGTTACTTGGGGTCCAGGTAAACCCTAAAACGAGAGCAACCGCAGGTTCAGGCCTCGGGTGCCTTTTTCTCGGCTTTCTCTTGGGCCTCGGCCTCTTCGCCTGCCAGGAAGGTCTCGGAGGTTTGCTTTTTGTTAAGAGGGTTCCCTGAAAGGTAGGAGTTAGGATTAGGGGGACCCTTGGGGTTATAGACCCTCTCAATAAGGTCCCGTTCAAGAGAGCCAGAAGTAGGGTTCAGAAGGGTCCCCTTTAAAGGGGTCTCCTTAGTACTACCTAGGCAAAGGTTCTATTAGGGTCTTTTGGGGTTTATGAACTTCTATCAGCAAAATGGTTTATAAACGACTCCTGGTTGGATTACAGTGTAAGGGCCTTGCTACAGGTTTAGGGGGGTGTAAACACATAAACTGTTGGGCCCCCCCCGACCTTGCTATCAAGATCAGTGAAGAGGGTTTACTTACTTCCCCAATAAGCTAGGGAAATAGAAGGTAAAACTTTCAGATTACTGCTAAATTATAAGAACCCTAAACCCTAAACCCAACCTTTAAAACCTTTTAAAGGTTGGGTATTGGAGGGCTAAGGTTCTAGGGGCCGAAGAGCCAGGGTCTGGACATTCCTGCAGTTTTCGGGTTTTGGGTTAAGGGTTTACGGTTTTTTAGGGTTTTGGGTTAAGGGTTTAGGGCTTTTTTAGGGCTTCGGGGTAAAGGGTTTAGGGTCTTTAGGATTTTGGGTTAAGGGTTTAGGGTTTAGGGAGTCTAGTGTTTAGGGTAAAAGTTGCTGGATGTCGGTTGGAAGGTTTAGGATTCAAGGTCTACAGTAGTCTTTAGAAATCACGCTTGACTTATGGTACCGTTCCAGGTTTCAGCAGCCATTAATGATACTCGTGATGGCGAGACAATAAAAGTGTGGCAACCCATTAGCATACCGAGAAAAATAGTCCAGTTGAAGGTTTGCTTTGTTCAGAAAGCCATGAACGACACAAGTCTTTCTCCTGCATGCCATGCAACCAGAACCCATCATCTCCAAATCCGAAACCCTCTGACTCTAACTCCTACGTCATAGATCCTAGACCCTAAGCCCGAGATCCTCAAACCCCCAAGACCCTAAACCCTGGATCCTCTACCCCCAAACCCCAAACCCATAAATCCTCGGCAGACCTTCAGTCTCCAGAGTATGATTATTACCAGATGTGACTGTTGTTGCTGTTATGATTGCTCTTGCTTTGCTACTGAACAAAGTACCTCCGATTATCACGATTACTACTATTATTGCTACTATTGCTATCATTACAACAACAACAACAAC
>CAJNJA010000260.1:0-18450 GCA_905231915.1 Symbiodinium necroappetens | reverse complement strand
CAGAACATCAAACTGAAGTTAAAATACCATGGCATCGAAACCTGCGTTCACAAACGCAGGCCCCACCGTAGCCCTTTCTGTAGGGTTTCGGGGTTTAGGGTTTAGGTAGGCGTTTTCAGAAGGGGTTTAAGGGTTTAAGGGTTTAGGGGGTTTAGTGGTTTAAGGGCGTAGGGGTTCAAGGACTGAGGGTCTCGAAGAGCAAGAGAAGAGCTTTTGGCTTGACGTAGGGTTTACCGCTGGGTGTTGCGGCTCCAGTCAAAAGAGTCCAAGTACCGGATCATCATATAATCTCCCAAATACCCATGGGCTCCATAGCAGCTCCTTTTTGTAGTTAATATTTAGGATCCTGTAAGGTGGTTAATCCCAACAAGGAACTACTATGAAGCCTATGGGTAGTAACCTACAAGACTGTTATCCCAAACCCAAGTACCTAAGTATTGTGTCCCCTTGGCGCTCTTAGGTTCAAAACATGGCCCAGCCCAATAACAATGAAAGGCCCGAAAACCCAAAAGCCCCTAAACCTGAAACCCCTAAACCCTGAACCCCTAAATCCTAAACCCTGAACCCCTAAACCCCTAAACCCTGAACCCTAAACCCCTAAACCCTAAACCCTAAGTCATTTAGAGTTTGGCACTAGGGTTTCTTTCATTTTTGTTGGTGGCTTCGGGCTCAGTGGTTGCATCTCCCCATCCATGAAAAATCGAAGTGACGGTTAAGGTTTAGGGTTTAGGGAGTTTAGGGTTTAGGGGTTTAGGGTTTAGGGTTTAGGGCTTTAGACCAATAAGACCAATAAACTCAAAGGGATGGGGTAGTGTTTAAGATTGAACCCATATCCCCGAAACCCCACGCACCACGACAAGCACCGCTGATCACCGAAACTCTGCAACTCCCATAATCCCTGTTAGAAAGCTATGCCCCTACACTGAACCTACCTTGAACGCCGGAAGCCCTTGAAGAAAATAGGACCCCGAAACTAACCTGCAAGAAGCCCCTTGAACCCTGAACCCTAAACCCTACCTGGGACCCTAAAGAACCTGCCTGTTTTAGGCTTCGTCATTATGATTTCTTTATATAAATCCTTCAACATGTAAAGGTATTTGGGGTTCAGGTAAACCCTAGACCCTAAACCCTAACCCTAAACCCTAATCCATAAAACCCTAAACCTATAGACCCTAAACCCTAAACCCTAAACCCTATAGACCCTAAACCCGAAACCACAAAACTCTGAGGGCCTGCAGCAAAGTCCCAGAGATCTCCCAGGCCTCTCGATTGCTCGCTTCTTTGTTCTACAGCTTGAGGGTGGCTTTAGGGTTCAGGGGTTTAGGAGTTTGGGGTTTAGAGGGGTTTAGGGTTTAGGGGTTTAGGAGTTTGGGGTTTAGGAGTTTAGGGCTTAGGGGTTTAGGGTTTAAGGGTTTAGGGTTTAGTAATAGGGCTTTATGAACCCACAAATCGTTGTCTTCCAGCCGGTTGTGGTTTACCGGAGGAGTACCTGAGGCACATTTGCCTCTGCCTGCTGTACCCAACTTGGAGGCCCAGGGGACTTAGTAAGTGGGGTTAGGGTTTAGGGTTTAGGGTTTAGGGGTTTAGGGTTTTAGGGTTTAGGGTTTAGGAGTCGGTTATAAGTAGAGTTATATAAGTACCCTAAATGGAGTTAACCCAATCATAGCCCTACTAATAGCCGACTTACTAAGTCCCCTGGGCCTCTAAGAAAGCATGCCTAGAACTGTTTCTTCCCAGGCCCAGGAGCGATCGCGAAACAGCCCTGAAACCCCTAAACCCCCTCTAAACCCTAAACCCTAAACCCCTCTAAATCCTAAACCCCTCAACCCTAAACCTCTAAACCCTAAACCCCTCTAAACACTAAACCCCGAAACCCCTCTACACCCTAAACCCACTCAGCAGCCCACACAGCCCAAACCTGGAGTCTGAAAGCCGGACCTCAGCATAGAGTACTGCGAGGGCCTGAAGAAAGAGTAGGGTTCAGGGTTTAGGGTTTAGGGTTTAGGGATCAGGGGTTTACGGTGTCGGGTTTAGGGTTTAGGACCCTAAACCCTAAACAGGGGTTTAGGGTTTCGGGTTTAGGGTTTAGGACCCTAAACCCTAAACCAGTCAGTCTTGTCTCCATTGCTTTGTCTCCTTTATGTTTAGGGTTTAGGGTTTAGGGGTTAGGGTTTTAGGGTTTAGGGTTTCCAATCCTTAATTAACCTTAATTACTGCCGCAGGTTCCCAACCATGCAGCACGAAGATGGAACCCCTGAGATCCATTATGACATGAAACACTCAAGCAGCCGAACTCCCGACCCATCCCAAACCGGAAACCATCCCAAAACCCTGGAACGCCCCACACCCCTAAATCCCGGAAGCCGAAACCCTAAACACCAAAATTGAAAAAAAAACAAAAGAAAAAAACCATCCGAAACCCAAGCAGTCCCTGCCTGAGCCTTCTCTCCAGCGCTGATCGCGGCGTTGTAAGAGATGCTGCCAGGCTGGCAGCCTGCGCCAGCGCCCAGTTGCCGGGTTCGGGGTTTAGGTTTAGGGTTTAGGGTTTCGAGTTTAGGGTTCAGGGTTTAGGCTTTTTTCAGGACCTTGACAGAGAAGTCATATGATCCACAAAAACATGGATCTATGAAAGGAAGCACAAGACGAACTACAACACTGGCAATAATGCCAACTGCAGCGATAACAACAGCACCAACCATACCATAACAAGAGAAAGAGGCAGACGAACGATTATAGTGACCTTAATCCCGCTTTGGGGTATGACATTACACTAAAACCCTACCTGAACCCTGAGTTTCGAGGGGTTTCGGGTTTAGGGTTTAGGGCTTAAGGGCTTTGAGGGGTTAGGGTTCAGGGTTTAAGGGTTTCGAGGCGTTTAGGGTTCAGGGCTTTGGGTTTCGGGTTTCGGGTTTCGGGTTTAGGGTTCAGGGCTTAAGGGTCTCGGGTTTAGGATAGGGTTTCGGGTCTAGGGTTTAGGGCTTACGGGTTTCGAGGGGTTTAGGGTTTAGGGCTTAAGGGGTTCTAGGGGTTTAGGGTTCAGGGTTGAAGGGTTTCGAGGGGTTTAGGGTTTAGGGCTGAAGGGGTTCGAGGGGGAAAAGGCTGACGGGGTGTAGGGGATAGGGTTCACAACAGTCGGAGCTTTGGGAAGTCGGAGCGCCTTATAGAAAGGGCGGCTCACAGTTAGGGTTCAGAGTTATAGGGTTTTCGGGGGTCGCAACGATCAGCAAGGCGTTCCTGCACGGATCTTATAAGGCTTCCTTCCGGGGCTCCTTTCGGGGGTTTCTTTCCGACCTTCTTTCAGGGTTCCGCTCTAAGCAGCTCTTGAGGGGGGGGGGTGGGTTCCGTTACTATGGCTACCTTTCAGGGTTCAATTCAGGGCTTAGGGTGTTTAGGCCAAGCTGTCAACGACGTACGTAGAAGGAGCCTTTTGGCGAGGAATACCATCGGAATATCCTCAAACTGTATTGAGATCCTCAACATACTTTAATAGTTTAGGGTTTAGGGTTTAAAGTTTAGGGGTTTACAGTGTAGTGTATTCCTTAGTGAGGGGTATGATAGTACTTTAGAATATGTGGGTCCGCAATCCTATTTAAACCCTTTAGCCCCTGGCCTTCTCAGCCCCTATAATTACTATAATTCCTAAGCCTGCGCAACCCTCAATCCTAAACCCTATATAGACCCTAAATCCCAAACCCCTGACAAAAACCCTCTATGTACAAATCCTGCCTTCCCTTTCCATGGCCGCCAGCAGTGCCATAGCCAAAGCCCAGCGCCGACGCTTTTCGCAGGAGCTGAGGCTGGCATTGAAGGTGATCCTTTAGGGTTCAATGGAGTTTTTGTAGGGTGTTACGGAATAGTTTCCCGGGTTCGGTGGAACCCTAAACCCTAAACCCAAAACCCTAAACCCTAAATATGGATATTGTGCAGCAAAAGGCCAAGAAGTTGATGTGCCCATTTCTGAACACTCCCTTAAGGACGAAAGAACCCTTAAAAGTAGGGGGCCCTATACCCTTATGCTATGAACTTCCTATATGTAGTATATGAACCCTTAACCTCTTTTAGGGGTCCTTATTTAGGTCCCTTGCATCGCAGCTCAAGAGTCTTCTTGAGAGGGGTGGCACCCTTCGGGTAGTTCGACGCAGGGTAAGTTTATGCGTAACGTAGCTGGACCGAAAAAAAGAGCTCGCAATTCGAGCGCCTAGCTGCAACGCTGCATTTTACTTCGGCTACCAACCCTAGGATTTAATAGGGTGTATTTTTTACTATCCACAAAAATAAGCATGCTAGAAATCCTGCACACCGTAAGCCCTAACCCCCGAATAACCCTCCTACACCCTAAATCCAAACCCCCCGATAACCTTCCTACACCCTCAACCCTTAAAACCCTAAGCCCTAAACCCTAGACCCTCAATCCTTAAAATCCTAAACCCTAAGCCTACACCATCAACCCTTAAAACCATTAAAACCCTAAACCCTACACCCTCAACTCAACCCTTAAACCTTAAGCCCTGAACCCTAGACCCTCAACCCTTAAAGCCCTAAATCCCACACCCTCAACCTTCAAACCCTAAACCCTAAACCCTACACCCTCAACCCTTAAAGCCCTAAGCCCTAAACCCTAAATCCTACACCCTCAACCCTTAAAACCTTAAAACCCTACAACCCTAAACCCTACACCCTCAACCCTTAAACCTTAAGCCCTAAACTCTAAACGACCGACCACGGTCTCCTCTCCTCGAAAGCCTCAGCCCCAAGACCTTCGAACCCCTGCAAGCCTTGACTGGAACTTCTTTTGGGATTCCCGCAGAATTTCCTAGCAAAATCTGAGCGGCGCTTTAGGGTTGACAGGGCTGTTAGGGTTTAGGGTTTAGGGCCAGGACATAATGGGGCCGAAGTTCCATGGAAGGTCTACGTAGGACCGGTGCAAGACCCTGAACAACCCCGGCTATGCCAATCCTGAAGCCAAACGAGAGTCCTTAACAATCTTATAAATGTGGAATCGAGGTTGCTACTGTATAGTGGAAATAGGGAACTCTCAGCAACAAGTCTAACCTTTGTTAATGGAAACCATTAGCATCAAAACAGCCCAAACGCCTTATATAACAGGGTCTTTGCGCCCAAAAGCCTCAAAATATGAGTCCTTTGAGCGTAAGGGAAATGGATTCAAGCGTCTCTTTTACGGACCTCTCCTGTCTGCACCACTGCTTCTGCGGAGGGAGCTGAGGAGCTGCGAGGACTGCAACCAGCGCCTGGAAGGGGGGAGGGGGGTATTCGGAGTTTAGGGTTTAGGGCTTAAGGGTTTCGAGGGGTTTAGAGGTTTAGGGGGTTACGGTTTAGAGTTTACGGTTTCGGGGTAGGTTTAGGGGCTTAGGGTTTAGGGGTTTACGGTTTAGAGTTTAGGGTTTCGGGGTAGGTTTAGGGTTTAGGGGTTTAGGGTTTAGGGGCAAGGGTTCATGACTGAGAGGGTTTCTCGGGTTTCAGGAGTTTGGGTTTAGGGCTTAGGGGGCTTGGGGTTTTACAGGGTAGAGAGCTTGAGGGGTAGTAGCCCCCGAGATTTCGATAGGGGATTCAGTAACAGAAACAGCTCGGTACAAGAGGTCATTCATAAATCTACATAAATATAGCTACAAACATATATACATATGTATGTATATGTGTATATATACATATATATATATATATATACATATCATAGTCTGTATATGTATGTATATATATATATATACATATATATATATATATATAGAGGACTAGAACCCATACGTACCTACCTACATACATACGTACGTACATACATACATACATACATACAGACAGAGAGACAGACAGACAGACAGACAGACAGACAGACAGACAGACAGACAGTTTTCACGAGATCGGAATAAGAAACCTACAAAAAAACTGGGAGTTTCGGGCTACCAAAATACAGTTTCGCGCTTGGGGTTACGAGATCAGCACAAGAAACCTACAAAAGCAGGCCAGGACTCTCCTTGTCATTGTACCCTCAAACAGGGGTATATGGTCCCAAATAAGGGGTACTTAGGGTCTAACAGAGGGTAGATGGAGGGTCTAGGGAGCTTAGTGTCACAAATATGGAGACACCGGCCTAGAATGCTGAAGGGAAGACCTAAAGAACTCCATGTCGGTCGGCCACACATCCGCTCAAAATAGCCCAAACAAGCCTTGTATAGTTGGTCTTTGGGCCCAAAAGCCTTAAAATATGAGTCCTTAGAGCCTTAGGACATTAGGACTCGAAGAGCAACATATTACATGGAGACTTTGTGATTCCGCAGAAAAAGCTAAACCTTAGATAGATCCACGTTGTAGTAGCAGTTGCCGCAGAAGACCAGTGTGGTATACTACAGGCTTGATTGCTACAGAGGAAGCTGCCCCAAAAGGAAAGCTACAAACTCCTGCTCTTTCTGAAAGAACTGATATCCTACATACAAGCCTTGTGCACATGTGCGAAGCCTATCGACCCTGTAGAGACAAGCGGCCCGTGCGTCTGAAAGATGCTGGCCGCAGCATTGAACCTGAGCGGTGGCGCGGTTTAGGACGTCTCTAAGGCGAGGCCAGGGTCATAGCTCCGGTTTTTCGGGTCCTCATCTTGTCGGCTTTACGCTCGGAGCGATGACCCACTAGGACCCGCCAAGTGCCCCACAGCCCCTATCTGATGGTCCTTATTAAACGGAAATTTAGGTTAGGGTTTAGGGTTTACGGTTTTGGGGGGGTATCATAGAGGGTAGTTGGGGGTCTAGGTACACCCACACAGCTAACTGCACTCTATACTTCCGGAGATACGCACGAGGGACTCGACTGGCCCCTCCAGGGTTTTTGGGGCAGGGGTCCGACGGTAGGAGCTAGATTCGGATAGATGTTGAAGACCACCCCGTAGTTGTCCCTTCTCTTCCTTTGAACTCTGAATCCCAAACCCTAAACCCCGAAACCCCCTAAAACCCTAAACCCGAAACTCCTGAAACCCTAAACCCCTGAACCCTGAAGCCCTAATTAAACCGACTTGCATGAAATCTCATGGGCTTAAGCTTGGGGGCAGCGAGAACATCCGACGGTTCGAAAGTGATGTGCGGCTGTGCTGCGAGATCTGGGAAGCACGCAGATCCTCTCGCGTAGACTTTTCGGTTTAGGGTTTAGGGTTTGGGGTTTAGGGTGTTGGAAGTTTGCTGGTTTTCGGGTGTTTCTTTTTCGCAGTTTTAGGGTTTGAGGTTTAGGCGTTTTAGGCTTTGGCGTTTGGAGCCTTCGTTGCTTGGAGTTGGGTGCTACGGCGATCTACTTGACCTGCAGGCTGCTAAGCCAAAACAGACGAAACAGCCTCATGCGCTTACCCATAGGCTCCTTAGTAGTTCCTTTTTGGGATTGCCTTTATAGGATTCTAAATGCAAACCACGAAACGAACTACTCAGAAGCCTATGGGTACAGCTGTTGGTCCAAACAGTTAAACAGCAGGCTCGAAGCATGTGCAGAGCGTAAGCTCATGCAGAGAAGAGTAGGAAGGTCTGCCTTTGGGCCGCCTACAAGGGTTTAGGGTTTAGGGTTTAGGGGTTTAGGGGTTTAGGGGTTAGGGGTTAGGGGTTTGGCGTTTAGGGAGTACCGATGTTCGAAACCCACATACCTAGTTGTTGTTTCCTTAGGAGGGGTTTGGGTGAGGCCATTACCCCAACTACCCTGTAGATCTATATCCATATATATATATACACACATTTTTTAGAAATGTATGAAGTATTTCAGCGTCCGCTGGGACACTTTTTGTAGTGAAAGTCTACTCCAAAGAAAGAGCATAGGGGCACTACTGGAGGACCCATATCTCTGCAGCCCCAAATGAAATCTAGGCACCCCGAAAACCCAAAACTCTACCCCCTACCGGGATCTTGGTTCAATCTCGGTATCTGGTCTTGCAAGGACCAACAAATCCCTTGTAGAAAGCTCCTATATAGAACCCACAAAGCCTGTGTAGAACACCTATAACCCTATAGAAGCTGTTTACAACCCTTGTACACAGCTTCTAGAGCCCCTCGAGCTTATAGAAGCACCTGTGTTCTAAATTCTAAACCCGCAGAAGCGACAGGCTGTAACCTTACTTCAAACGGTTCTACAGGATGCTTGAGGTTCAAATGAGGTTCTGTATGGGGTTTCGGGGGCGATCTAGGGTGCAATAGAAAAATCTATAGGGGGCCGCAATGGTCAGAACAGCGATTTTTGGTCTGGTGAGTTTATATACCCAGGGGCTCCGTAGTAGTTCCCTTTTGTGGTTTATATTTAGGATCCCATAAGGTAATCCCCAAAAGGAACTACTATGAAGCCTATGGGTTTTAGTAAATGTGTAGCTCTCTTAAACAGGGTCCCTTTACAGGAACCCAGGGGGAGGTGGCGCCCTTAATAAAAGGACCCTGAAGGAGACCCTAATTTAGAGAACAACTAGTAATATAGGGTTTAGGGTTTAGTGGTATACCATACATATATATATACCCATGGGCTCCATAGCAGTTCCTTTTAAGGTTTATGTTTAGGATCCTAAAATCCCAAACAGGAACTACTATGGAGCCTATGGGTAGGATCAGAGACTCTTCAGATTTGTATGTTTTCCACGACCGCTTGTGTCCTCGGTGGCCATCTGCGCTAGAAGCTCCGCGGCACCCCTCCACGGACCCCGGTCCTTAGGTTTAACGGCTGGAGGCTTGCATTGTGGGGCTCTGGTGGTTTAGAGGCTTCGGGTTTGAGGTTGTCTGGTTCCCTAAGGTTCCAAAGGACGCCGACAATTGGCTGCTTGGGTTTAGGATCGTGGTCCTTCAGTTTAGTAGTTGGGCGAGTGTCTGACCATTACAGGCTCGGGCCTCTTGGGCTTCGCCTGTAGACTATCTTCTGTTAGGTGCAATCTCTCGGGCTGAGGGATGTGAAATAGATAGCCGTCTGCAGAGGATTCTGGTCTACATAGATTCAGACTGCGACTTTCAAAGAACCTGCGGGCAAAGAATGCGGAGCTAGGGATACCAATACATGGTTCTCTCGAACATAGTAGCCTACATAGCTACTCTCCCAAGCCCGAGTACCTAATCATTGGGTCCTTTGGACCCTTAGGCTTAGATAACCCGAAACCTTAAAGATCCCTTGTCATAGCCTGAAAGACCCCCTGTTCAAGGAAGCCTAAGGATCCCTTTATAGTCGCCTTATAGACCCTTTAAAGGAACTGAGGGTCCTGGCATCTCCTTTTGTAGGGCCCCGGAACCTCCTCCCCAGGCTTCTCTTTGAGGACCCTTAGTAGGAGGGTTTGTGGTTTAGGTGTAGGGTTTAGGGTCTTAGGTTACGGGG
Organism: Symbiodinium necroappetens; assembly: GCA_905231915.1. Lineage (NCBI taxonomy): Eukaryota > Dinophyceae > Suessiales > Symbiodiniaceae > Symbiodinium > Symbiodinium necroappetens. The sequence continues at coordinate 9,126 of CAJNJA010000260.1, read as the reverse complement.
TGTTGGGTTCAGAAAGGTTTAGGGTTCAGGGTCAGAACAAAGGGTGGGGGTTTTGGGGGGTGTGGGGCTTAGGGTGTAAGCCTCCTGTGCAAAGCTCAGGATTTGGAGCCGAGCGCTTACTTAGTTGCTGAGTTCATAAGCACAAAAAGTTTAAAGTGTAGTAATTCAGCTACTAAGTTTATGAGAGCGATGCGCCCAATTCCCAAAACAACTCGTTGACTGCCTGAAGTTTAAACCCTAACCCTCCAGGTTCCTACTGTAGACGGTGCTAGAGCCCTCAGGGCTCTATATAGTAGGTACCTGGAGGGTGAGGGTAAACTGTTCCACTCATCTGCCAAACAAAAAAACTCACCTTCTATGCAGACACAGAGTCTCGGCAAGCGCCGATTCCCACATTGAAGGAAACAACCTGGAAGAGGGAAGAGACGGAAGTTTTATTAATTGAGAGTTTCAATGTTTGAAGGAATTCAGGTTTAGAGTTTTTCATAAGTTTAAGGTTCAAGGCGTGTGTTTTCGTGCTGTTCGATCGGAGTTTGAATACCTGGGGCTGCCTAAACAACCCTTGCAGAAGCATGTAAGCCCGGTTTAGGTAATGCAGGATTTATATCATCAACAGTATCTAGACTTGGGCCTTGGACAACTTTATACCGTGCGTATATCAAGAAACCCCCACGGGCTAGCGTTGCTAATCGTTCAGATCCCGACCCAAAATCCTACATCTCCTCTCGTAATCCAAAACCCCTAAACTTTAACCCTATGAGCCTGAACCCTCAATCCCGCAACCCAAAACCATTACCCACAGGCTCCTTAGTAGTTCCTTTTTGTGGTTTATATTTAGGACTCTATAAGGCATAATCCCAAAAAAGGGAACTACTAAGGAGCCTATGGGTAAACCTTAAACCTAAACTCCTCTACATCCCCAATCTCCACACAACATCCCAAACCCTAAGGGTCCATGTACCCAAATAGTATATACTTTGGCCCCAAAGTACCTATATAGGGACTACTTTAATGGCCCAAAGTCTATGCTATTTAGGTACATGGACCCTTAGGGAAAACCCCTACAAGGAACCAGGATCCCGAGCTGCTGTAAAGGCGTAGACCCCCACGACTACTTGAGATAAAGCAAAAGCAGCCTTTGCAAAACAAGAAGCCAGGTAAAATGGGTTTCAATGCTTAGTAGTATAGTATAAGGTTTAGGCTGGTTGAGGGCAGTTTCAAAGTTTAGTTAGGGTTTAGGGCTTACACAGGAAACGGATTGTTTATGGCTCCTGCTGTCCAAAGAGTTTTACACTTTCTCTACGTGATAACGACCTAAGTTCACTAAGTACGGCTGAACGGTCTTGCAGGCTTTTGGAGGCTGTGCTTACACCCCACTCCCTAACCGCTACCTGGACCCTTGGGAACCTGCATTTTTAGGCTCCTTATTACGATTCCCTCATATAAGTTCTTAAACGCCCAGGGCATGGCTCCCCGAAACCCCAAGACCCGAAAACAGTGTATGCAACTCATGTTTACTCATAGGCTCCATAGTAGTTCCTTTTTGGGACTACTTTTTCGGATCCTAAATGTAAACCACAACAAGGAACTACTATGGAGTTTATGGGTACCCTACCCTTCATAAGCTGGAAGCCCTTATGCCCCGAACACCGTAAACCCGAAACCCTAGGCCCTGCATGGGATACTATCCTCAGCTACGGAGACTTCCCAAATCCTCACGGTACCCTACCTACTTGGAACGCTTGAAGTACCTCTATAGGACCCCCTGATGGTACCCGTCAAGGAACCCAAAACGTGCTCCAAAAAACACTACGATTATGGACTTAGGTCCCTGACACCAGAATAAGGATGGCCTTTTTGGGTCCTAATTCCGTAGTGGTAGTAGACGTGGGGCCTGTGGGTTAGGGTTTAAGGGTGTAAGGCTTAGGTTGAGGGTTTAAGCTTATATAGGATCTCCATTTTAAGACACAGACTCGGAACACTTCAAAAAATGCACTCCCACAGCCCTCCAGACTCTCGACTAGCTCGAGGAACCCTTAACTTCAAAAGGGGGTACTAGAGGGTTCTATACTATAGGTAGGGTTCCCTTTATGGGGACCGTGATTTGTAAGATACAAAATCAGAAAACTTCAAAAAAAACATCTTAAACCCTAACTCTAAACCCTAAACTCTAAACCCTGAACACTAAACTCTAAACGGGAGCCGCCCTTTTATATACGGCGATAAGATTTCCGAAAGTTCCGAGGAACCGATGGCTGCAGCCGAGCTCGGCCTAGTACTTCCAGGAGTCCCCAGGCCTCGACCCACTGTTTTTGGGGGAGGGGGGGGCGGGGGGACGCGTTTAGGTTTTGTTTTTTGAGGTTTAGGTTTTTGTTTAAAGAGAGATTCTCAGGGGTTTGTAGAGGTTTAGGGTTTGGGATTTAAGGACCCTAAGCCCTGAACCCTAAAAGCCCTATGCCGTTCAAAAGAGTCCAGATAGCAACGCCCTGGAGTTTAGGGGCTTAGGGGACTACTAGGGGTTTAGCAATGTTTGGGGTTCAGAATTTAGGGCTGAGGGGTTTGAGCTTTGGGGATTTCGGCTTCAGGGGTTATGAAGGGTTGGATGTTTACGGTTCCTGCTGTGAGAGTTCCTTCAAGGCAAAGGCTGCAAGGACTCCTTGAGGGTTCTACAAGGGTTCTAGAGAGTTTGAATGGGCTTGGGATTTGGGGTTCATACCGCTTCCACAGAGGCCTGATTAACTTCAGTGGGGCGTTTCGCGGCACAGTCTATCGCACATGTATCAAGGGACGACAAGGGGATATGTTTACAAATTTAAATTACCTAGACCGATTTCTTCGACCTCCAGTGGACCAGATCCATCGTCGACAACCAAAGTATCAAGATGAAATTCCTTTTGAGTAGGAATCGCTCCGAAGAATGCATTCGCAAAAGCTTGCAGCCGACCCCTGGAGATACTATCAAGTTCAGCATTCTTCTTGGGGGGCGTCCTTTTCCTTGGATGATCAGCGGTGATCAAGCCGATGGACTCAGCAGCGCTGTACCGAAAGAAGCACCGTTCCCATCCCCGGATGCATGCATTAAGAGTGTCCTGATACGACCCGGTTTAGGAATCGCTCTGGATACCTCTTGGCCAGAGTCAACATTCCCAGCGACAGCTCAAATACGTCTCCCAGTTTCCATAGAAAATCCGTCGCGTAGGAGCAGCAGTTGCGATTGAAAAGAACTTGGGCGCGGCCTTTCTACTATTTCAGCAAAGTGTGAGATCTTCAACTGTGAGAATCTTCTTCAGGAATCCAGCGTAGGCTGCATTTCCAGCTTGGTGCCATAAGCTCGATCCCATGGTCCCTGCACATGCCGTAATTACAGACAACCCTCTACAGCCCTCATGCCACCTTATGAAGCCAGTGAAAAACTCGAGTATGGCAAACCTGGTCAAACCCAGAGTAAATTGTATAGAGGGCCCCCCGCTCCCACAAACAAAAACTTGATAGAACCCTCCAAAAACACCGTAGCATGGCAGAATACCCATAAGCAATCCCGGTGCAGATGGCTCTAAGCCCAGAAACTCAAGAGCACCCTTAAAGACAAATCTTGAACCTAGAACCAACTTAGTCTAGACACCCCAAACCCTATAAATCCTAAACCCTAAACCCTAAACCTTACATCCTAAACCCTAAACCCTAAACCTTAACCCCTAAACCCTGAATCCTAAACCCAGAACCCTAAACCCTAAACCCTGAATCCTAATCCCTAAACCATGAAGCCTAAACCCAAAACCCTAAACCCTAATCCGTAAGCCCTAAACCCAAAACCTAAATACTAAACCCTAAATCCCAAACCCTATAGAACCTAAACCCAAAACCCTTAACTTTAATCCCTAACCCAAATCCTAAATCCAAAAAAACCCTTAACTCAGAAGCCGGAAACTGGTTCTTGATGCCCCGCTTCGCTCCAGCGCGAGGCATTCGCCGCCGCTGTGGCAGCAGCGTTGTGGCCGGCCACGGTGAGGGGGAGGCCTTTTGGAGAGTTTCTGGGTTTAGGGATTAGGGGTTGTAGGAATTTAGGGTTTAAGGCTTAGGGTTTCTGGGTTTAGGGTTTGGGGTTTGAGGGTTTAATTATAGTTTAGGGTTTAGGGCTTAGGCTTTCTAGGTTTAGGGCTTTGGGGTTTAGGATTGGGGCGGTTGGGGGTTTTGGAGTTTGGGGTTTGGGGTTTAGGGCTTGGGGTTTTGATTCGGTTTCCCCAGAGAGCCTTGAACGGAATAAGGGCTGAGGGATGTAGGGGAAGAAAGGGACGAAAGCAGGGTTTAGGGTTTGGGGGTTTAGGGTTTAGGGCTTAGGAACAAAATAAGGCTTTGTGTAGCGTGTGGGGTTCTTTTCGGAGAACGGGCCCTCGACCTTAGACCACAAAGCCAGAATCTCAGAAACACCAAATCGTGAACCTATAAACCCTAAACTCCAACACCGACAGAAACCGCACCCTCCAACCTAACTTCCGCAATCGGTTGAGAAAGTCTGCAAACAGTAATCCCGCGGAGCTCTTCAAGAAGGAAGAAGGTCTTAACTATCTTGAGTTCAGAACCCATAAACCCTTCAGCATCGCAAAGTCAGCACTAGCCCCCTAGACTCTAAACTCGAATCACTGGATTGAAAAGCCCCTTCCTTTCATGAACCCGAGTTGTAACCTATTCTACCCCTTAAAAGCCTCCCTAAACCCTGAACCCTAAACCCTAAACCCTTATAGCCTATGATACCTATACATGCGACGCGGCTGCCCACAGTTTCGGGCTCTCGTTTCGGATCGGCTGGGGGCCAGTTTCGGATCACGGGGGGTGAGTTTCGGGGCTGAGTTTCGGGACGGAGGGGTTCAGTTTCGAATCGCGGTCCCGGTCAGTTTCGGATTGGGCCGAGATCAGTTTCGGCAGGATCCTTAGTATAATATGACCCCAACATAACCCTAAACCCTAAACCCTAAACCTTAGGAAAGTCCCCACTTAGACTTGGAGGGGCCTAAACCCTAAACCTTAAACCCTAAACCTTACCCCTTATTTTCGGAAAGTCCCAACTTGGAGGGCGAAAATAACCCTAAACCCTAAACCCTTTTAAAGGAACCCCCAGAACAGTACTTAATTATAGTAACCATAAACCCTTAAAGGAACCCCTATAACAGCACCCAAGACCCTTTGGGTTTTGGAGGGGCGCCTGAAGACCACGAGGCCGCCAGAAGCCGCGAGGACTGCGCCCAGCGCCCGGCGCAGGCGCTCAGGGCGGCGCTGGCAGAGACCCTGGAAACCGGGGGTTTAGAGCGTTTTAGGGGTTTTGGGGTTTTAGGGGGTTTAGGGGGTTTAGAGGTTTAGGGTTTAGGGCGGTTGGGGTTTAGGGGTTTAGGGGGGTTTAGGGGTTTAGGGCGGTTGGGGTTTAGAATATGGGCTTCAGGGCTTTAGGGGTTTAGGGGTTTGGAGCAGTTGGGGGTCTTGGAATTAGGGGTTTAGGGGTCTAGTGGGGTTTAGTGGGGTTTAGTGGGGTTTAGGGTGTAGGGCTTTAGGGTTTAGGGTAAATTGAGAGTTCAGGGGTAAAAACATGGCTTGGGGGGTTTGAGGGCTTAGGAGTTTTGAGGGTTTTCAGAGTCTAGAGTTTGGGCGCTTAGGGTTTAGGGATTAGGGTTTACAGATTAGGGTTTAGGGATTAGGGTTTTGGGATTTAGGATTTGGGGTTTAGGAATTTAAAGGGTTTAAGGTTTAGAGTTTTGGCATCATTAGGCGTTTAGGAGTTTAGGATTGGGGGTTGGTGTAGTATAGGGTCCGGACTTTAGGGTGTCTTTTTTTTATGTTTTGCTGTTGTGGCTTCGGCCTTTCATATAGGGCCGTATAGGGTCTAGCGTTTAGGGCTTAGGGTTTAGGGGGAGTGATTGCCCTTGTGTGGTGAGTTGTGGTGCCCTGGCAGGCACTCAACATCTGTCCTCAATCCACACTGCCCCTAAACCCTAAACCCTAAACCCTAAGCCCTAAAAACCCTAACCCCTAAGAAAACAACACTAAGCCTTAAACCCTAACCCCTAAAACCCTAACCCCCAAAACCCTAAAACCCTAAGCCCTAAACCCTAACCCCTAAAAACCCTAAAACCCTAAGCCCTAAAGCCCTAAGCCCTAAAACTTCGGCTCCTGCATTCCAGTGCCTGCTCCCAGGAGCCGTAAGACAAGATATGAGACTTTCCGAAAAGAAGGGTACCTTATTTTGGGGTCCTAATAATAATAATAATCCGGATCCTACTATATTAGGGTTTAGGGTTTGGGGTTATTTTGGGGTCCTTATAATAATAACAATAATAATAATAAGAAGAATAATAATAATAATAAGGATCCTACTATTAGTACTATATTAGGGTTTAGGGTTTGGGGTTATTTTGGGGTCCTTATAAGAAGGATCCTACTATTAAGGGTACTACTAAACTAGGGTCCCCTATGTTCGGAAACCCCCATACGATAAACGAGGAGCAAGGGGCAAGATGCATGCAGCTTGCCGAAACAAGTGGCGGGAACAAGACAAGACAACAATTAAACGCAACAAGCAACGCAGATGCACAAAAGATACGGAGCCACACGAACAAGCAAACAAGGCGGGCAGACGGCACACGGAGCCATTACAAAGAAGGAGCTAGAGTGAAGCGAAAAAAGCGAACAGGTGAAATGCAAGGAGCAAGGCGCAAAACGAAAACAAACACACAGAAATAAAACAGCAATGCAACAACCAAAGACAAAAGCTAAAGTAAGCCAAGAGAGACCGCACAATCCAACAATCTCAGTGACCAGAAGAAGCACGGAGAAAGACGAGCAGCAGGAGAAGAGAACCAGGGAATGACAATCCGCCCAGAGAACCCAATAACCATGAATTGAGGAATATACCTTAAGTCATAATATTAAGGCCCCTATAATTTAAGGTATATTCCCTAATTAAGGGGTATTGGGTTCTCTGGGCGGTGTCCTGTAGGGTTTAGACAACCCATTGATCTGAAGCCCAAAACACCGAAGCTCCTCAACAAAGAATAGCCTAAAGATTCTGAAACGCGCACACACACAATAGGAATCCTACGTATGAACTATGGGATTACACATGGCCTTCTTGAAGGTTCCATATGGGCTTATAGGGCTCAGGGCTCATTTGGTGGTTGCTGGGTGTGCAGGGTATGGTCGGGATATGCTGCTACATCACGTGTTCAAGGGCTGCAGTCAGTTTACTTATGCTGCTGTAACAGCTGCTGATCACACAAAGGTCTATCTTCTACCAGTTTCACAACACACAAAGCCGGGCTTTACGACAAAATCCAAACTCACATTACGAAGAGTTTTAAAGGGATCTTTCGGGAAGGTAATGACCTCAAATTCGTGTATTGCCTCCTTGTAATATTTCGGTTGCTTGCCGGGTGCTCCAATATCCCTCAACTGAGCCTTAAACAACAATCGTATCCCTAATGATACGATTTCAGGAGTGTACCTTGTCTCTTGAAGGAGCTCTTAAACTATTAACGGAACCCCGTAGGTTACCGACCCTATAGAGCCTACGCCTCAACAAGGCCCAAGGAGCGGATCCAACTCCAATGCCGCGCCGTGAGCATTGCCTTCAGAACGGTTTGGGGTGGTTTGGGGGTTCAGGGTTTAGGGCTTAGGATTTAGGGTTTAGGGATTTAGGGTCTAGGGTTTAGGATTTAGGGGTCTAGGGGTTTAGGGTTTAGGAAACAGTCGGGTCATATAAACCCTAATGTAGGAACCTGATTAAGAAACCCTGGGTCGTGAGTAGGGGTCTTAATAGGAATCCGAATATGTTTGGAGTTATAGGGCCAGGGTTTGTTAATCAGGTGCCTGCATTAAACCCTAAACCGTGCGGGTTCAGGGCTCAGTGTGTAGAGTTTGGGGTTTAGGGGGTTAGGGTTTAACCCTACAAAAGTTACCTCTTTTCAAGTTTTCCTATTGTGATTGCCTCATATACGTCAGTCAAAGGTAAAATGTTTCTTGGGTTAGGGGAAGGTTAAGGAGTTTGGGGGACTCGAGTAGGGGGGTTCAGGGTTTATAGGTTTAGGGTTTATTTAGGGTTGTAGGCTCATAAAGCCCTGCTGAGCAATCACAGGCCCGACTCATACGTTTGAGGCACTCTGTATACCAACCCTACAAACCACTACAGAAACCCTCCTTGCACAGAAGCGTAAAAGCCCCCTCAAAGCCTGTAGCAAACAATGTAAATCGTATACTACTTCGACCCTTTGCAGCTTTGTTGCAAAGCAGCGCCAGTGCAACGTGCCACTGCTCTCCTCTGCGAGCGTGCTTTGGCTTTCTGGCTAGGGGGGCGGGGCGGCTTCCCCGAAGGGTTTAGGGCTTGGGGTTTAGGGCTTAGGTTGAAGGGGGTTTAGGGTTAGTAAGGGTTGCTTTCAAAGGCGTTTATAAGAGTGTGGAGGGCTTTCATAGAGGGTTTAGAAGGCTTAAGTTTCACAACGGGTAGGGTTAGGGGTTAGGAGTTACGGGGTTTAGGCTTTAGACGGCTTAAGCTTCATGTTCACCAGGAGAGCTATTCGCCGTGAATGTCTCGTCGACAAGGTACACTTCTTGTTGGTCCAGGCTCCGGGGAGGTGCTTTGAGCGCCAAAGGGTTGGAGCACTGTGTAGTTTAGGGTTGAGAAGTTCTCAAGCTGTCTATCCCAAAGGCTCTAACGACTCATATGTTTAAGGCTTTTGGGCCAAAAGATCCTACTATATATGGCTTTTGGGCTAGTTTGAGCCTTAGGGTATGCATCTTCCTTGGGACTCGACATGACCTGACCATCATGATTTGGCATGAGCTTCGGCATCCTGCAATACAGCGAAACCCCAAAGCCCAAACCCCCAAAGCCCCAAGAGCCCGAAACCCTTATGTTATAGAGGGTTATATGGGGCTTTTGATAGGGTGTTACAGCTAGCAATGACCATTTCCATTTTCTAACCATGCACCCCCCCTAGCACCCAAATCATAACAACTTATACCTCAACCCTAACCTCACCAAAACAACCATAGGAATACCCCTAGGATGGAACCACCATAAGACCCACACCAAGACCCACATAGAAAAATCCCACCCTAAACCCCATACACCAATACCTCCAT
>CAJNJA010000249.1:397-18453 GCA_905231915.1 Symbiodinium necroappetens | reverse complement strand
TGGCTAAGGGTTAAGGGTTCAGGGTTCAGGGTTTTATTGCTCCCGTCCCCGGCGATTTCCGGCGGCACAGTAATGCAGGAACGTGAGTAAGAAACCACGCCCCCTTTCCCCAAACTATCAAGGTTTCATATAAGGAACAATAATGGAAACCAGAACCCTGGACCCCCCAAAAACCCCACAACGCCAAACCCCACCTCAGCCTCCCAGAACCTACTTCGTTGTCGTGTCCTATGAACCCGCGTGTAGCGTTTATCGGGGATCTACAAAAAGGTAGCTTCTGCGTGCTAGGCTATATGCTGGACCCCTGCTCTCCAAGAACCCTAAACCCTGAAGCAACAAATCCAAGTGCTGCATGCTAAGCCGTCCGGAGGAATTCGGAGAACTGGGTCCCAAACCATCTCCTCCACGCTACCGCGCGGCGTCGCGCCTCAAACGATGCAATTTTTGGAGCCAAGTCATCGGATTCAAGGCGTCTTGGACTTTCCGGGGTAGAGTTTGGGTCGTTGTTCGAGGTTCAAGATTCAAGATAAAGGCTTCGGGGTGTAGCCTTGCCTCGTGGTCATTTGCAGCGCTCACGGTCTGGCGTTGCACGAATGCTTCGCTTTCAGTGGTGCCGCGGTCGGGATTTCGCATGTTGTTAACCGAACCTAAGTTGCTGTACTGAAGGTTTTCCTTTCTCATCTCAGTATCAAGACATCCTCCATGTAGCCCTAAGTCCTGAGTCCCTAAACCCTGTGAATCAGCATCTGTCAGGTGGCAGAAGGCTATCTGCGGGACCCTTAACGAAGTTGGTGGTCAGATGCGAACGGAGGGGTTTACAGCAGTCTGAAAAAGCATCTACACGCAAAAAATCAAGAAATATCCCCACAAGATGTAGGTTTCGATGATAATATATAGGGGCCTTAATAAGTAGAGGAGGGTTTTGCGGTCTATTATACTAAAGTACAATAAGGACCCCCTCAAAAAACAAAATAAACAGTATAGGCAATTATTTAGGCCCCTGCTTTCTTCGCCCCCTTAACCCTAAACCTTAAATGCCCTGGTTCGGGGTCTAGTGCTTGAGACCGAGCACCTCGTCGCCGACGCCGTGGCGTCGTTTCCGGCACTTCCTGCTAGCAGCTCGCTGTCTGTACTCTAGGGGCCTCAATCGCTAGAATAGGGTTTTGGGCTCCTTTATAGTGAAATCTTAATAACGAACCCTGAGGAAGAACATTGGTATTAGGCTTCTATATATTACGTTCCGCTTTACGGTCAATGGATCGTGTAAAGACTTGGGGCTGAGGCTTACGGTGAATGCTGTGGCTTCGAAGGCTCTGAAATTCGAGTTCTGGCACGTGCATGCATCCAGATGCAGATGAGCCGCACAAGTGATCTGTCTCTGTAAATACTCAAAAATGCATTACTTGCTATACGCCTGTTCATGTATATGTCTGATAAAAGGCAAGTCGTCCTGTCCGAGCGGCAGACTTTCGTGTAGCATCAAATTGGATACGAGCTCAAGAAAGCTTGCAGATGCACTAGCTTGGTCCGCGTTGAGGACAGCAATTGAGCTACCATCGTCACAGGAGTGCAACATAAAATTAACCTCGTTTCCTTATTGTGATAACTTAAGCTAAGTTTTGCAGCCACAAGACCAGCAAAGCTAAAGGGTGCAGTTGCTTTGGATTTGCTGTGCGGGCAATGAAGCCTTCAGGCTTGCATGGCTGTGCCACTATAGTGACTTCGTTTTGGCGTTATTGCTCTTCTTGTTCCTCTTATTGCTGTCATGAGGCAGAGGTGGGGCCTAGATTTCGACTCGGAGCTGCAGACGCTGTAGGCTTGCTGCTTGTCGAGATTTACGTTGATGATTGAGGCCACGTGCGCCGACCCTCACACCTCAGACCCCACCCCCAAAACCCTGAATCTTCGACCACAAGCCTCTTTCCCCCAAAAGTAGCCTCCTGACTAGACCATGGTCTGTCTGATGGTCGACACTCAATCATTAGAACAAGGTCTTGCGGTGCACTTATGTACTTTGGAATGTAATATTTTATCTAAGGGGATGTATCAATGAATTTTGGGTATCCTTACGGCTCTTGCAAGTCCTGAAATTACGGATCTGAGTTTGGGATCTACATAGTTTACGGTTTAGGGTACCAGTCATCAACAGCAAGCCAAGGCTTCCTCGACCCCCGGAGCCCTCCTGCACACAATATTTATGTAGGGGCCTTAACAAATGGATTAGGGTTTTGGGGCCAAGGATACTACAATCATAGTCAGGAACCCGTGAAACCCAGATCCTGCAACCAAAACACTGAACTCCAATTGCTCTGGGTCAAACACAGGGACCTTGATTCTTAGAATAGAATATTGGGGTACATGATTTTACTTACAATAAAGAACCCCCAAAAATAGTATTTTATTATTCAGGCCCCTATATTAGATAGAAGTCGCAAAGCCCGAATGTAAAACCCTCAACTTGACAACCCTGAGGTGGCCTTCTCCTCGGGCACGGTCGGCACCTGGACAGTAAACAGATGGTGTGGCTACGTTCCGAAGCTTCATAAGCCTCCATGGATTGTTGTAAGGTTAACTAAGCGGTCTCGACATTGGAACAGGTTTTGGGTTTGCGTCGATCCTAGGAGGTCATGGTATATGTAGCTACGTACCGACTGTAGCGGGATGCTTTTGCTCATTCTTGAGGCCTCTGCGTACTTCTCTATCTTCGTTCCCGAGCATGTAGCTTCTTAAAAAGGGAATTCTTGTTCCTATGGTGCTTAGCATGGTTGGCATTACTTCGTGCAAAAATAACACAGAGGGACCTGTACGATACGATGCTGAAGCGACGAAAGCTTCCAAAAGAAAGCTGGGCTCATTTTGGCGGTGATGTCAACCCAACGCCCTAAAGCCAAAACCCCAAACTTGCCCCAAACCCTAAACCCTAAACTGCCTTAAACCCTGAAAGGCCCCAAAAAAAATCGAAACCCTAAACACCAAAAACTCCAAAACCGTAAGTCCTAAACCCTTAACCGAAAAACCTTGGGGTATTGTGCTGGGTTCGAGATCCAGAACCCTTCGAAGAACCGCTGCGCTCCACACTTGTCAAAATCCCCACCAAGCCTCCATGCCCCCATGAAAGCCATGTACCAAAGACCTCTAGACAACCCCCTTAAAATGAATGTACAACCCTTGAGCAAGAGAACCCCGAATGCCGTAACCCTGAACCCCGCCCTGAACCCAAACCCCTAAATACGCATAAACTGTACCTGTGGCCTTGGGGGAGTCTTGCCGGCCGAAGCCACGTGGCGATAACGGAAGGGCCTCTTGGGTTTTAGCTGAGCTTTGGGTTTAGGGTTCCGGATTTTAGGGATGAAGGCTTACGGATGAAGGATTATAGGTTCAGGGTATAGGGATTCGGGTGTAGGGATGAGGGCTTAGGGGGTGTGAGTTCCTCAAGCTTTTTTTGCAGGCTTGCTTCACCGACCATACATGCATGCATAAAGCCCTGAAGCAAAAACCCTTCCAGCACCCATTTGTTAAAACCTGCAAAGGAACCCTGCTCTAATTCTTCAGGCCCTTCTCTGAACTGTCCGTGGTTGGCCGGGCCTTGGGTGAAGAGTCTTGTCGCGTGCGTGGCGAAAGTGGGGCAGCCTGTCCGCTGCTCTGGCTTTAGGGTTTTGAGCTTAGAGCTCAGGGTTTAGGGCTTTGGGCTTACGTTGGGCTTAGGGCTTCGGGTGCTTTGGGTTCAAGGTGCCATAGTAGCTACACACAGCTGCAACCGGCAGACACAGCGTGGGAGGACTGGAGGTCTAGGGGTCTAGGGCCAGTCTGTCAACTGCAACACGTTCCGAAGACAGGTTCTATTGCAGCACAGCCCTTCCCGGACAGGTAAGTATTGAATGCAAAGTCTCAGCGATTCAGCCAGTTCAGGCTAGCAGGCATGGGGTGCAGGACCAACTAAATCATGTCAATGCCTGTCTTGGGCTGTCTGGCAAAATGCAGAAGCTCATCACAGAAGCCCAGCCGCAAACCCTAGCACCCTTCATCCGAAGAGCCATGCTCCATGGCCAACAACAGTAAGAAACAGCTCAACATTCTGCTTCGAGCTGAGGCTTGACATGGACGGCAGACTTACAAAGGTCAGATAGAGTTCAGGGTTCCAGGGGTAGAATCATCGGCCTTCACTAGGTATCAGGAGCTCATGCTTCAGGAAGTTCCTGAAACCCGACCCCCCCCCCCAAAAAAAAAAAAAATATCAAACGAATGAAGGAAGCCATAAAAAAAACGAAAGAAACTCACAACGAACCCTTTTGTAGAACCCCAGGGCTCCACTTAGGCAAATAGTGGGGTTTAGGGTTTCGGATTTCGGGGTTTAGGGCTTAGGGTTTAGGGTAGTAGGCTACTAAGCATGTATTATGTGCCCCAGTACCATGCTATTTACTTAGCTGCTGAGTTCACAAGCCCAGAAAAGTGTAGACTTTCATCGCTACCGGGAACTATCCCAAAAAGTGCAAAGTGTACTCACTCAGCTCCTAAGTTTAGGTTCCGGGAGCCCTTGTAGAAGCCAATGTCGCTCCAAGCACCTCCGGAGAGTGCCCCAAAGAGAGCCGCCGAGGGGACAGCTGGCCGACCTCTCGCTGACGAATCCGGGCTTTGGGACTTGGAGATTAGGGTTTAGGGTTTAGGGTTTAGGGTTTCAGGGTGGGGCTTTAGGATTCAGGGAGTCGGGCTTTTTGGGCTATGTGGGTCGAAATAAGTCACTATGTCCTCATGGTCCTTACATGAATCATCCGATAATGGGCTCGAAAACCTTAGTCTAAGTACTAAGGCCCTTACCTTGTAGCGCTTCGATCCCTGAAGTTCCCTGAAACCAGAAACCCTAAAAGGAAAAACCATAAACCCCAAGCCCTTGTATTTCAGGGCTCAGATTTCAGCACAATATTCTGGGTTGTAGGGGGGGTGCCAGAAATCTCGCGATTGCTTGTAGAGGTTATAGTTGCAGTGGGGGGCCACAACTGCATGGCGCATGCTTCCCTACGTTCGTGCCCCAGCAAACCTGTATGCCTATAAGCCGAAAAACTCTCCGCATGTGCCAGGGCGAGAGAGGAAGATGAAAGGTTTAAAGAGCTCTAGTCTGTAAGCCGCGATGCCTGCAAAGTCTAAAACCCACCACCACAAATCCAAAAAGCCTGATTCCTGAACAAAAACCTGTTGGAGCAGACTGGCATTGACACATTCTGACGGGCCGGAACGGCCTGGTCCAGAGGATGCGAACGGGAGATGGATTCTGAGGATGGTGTTTCTTCCGGGATTTTCGGGCTTCTGCCATTGTTGGATTGTGTTGAAGTTGAACTGATGTGTGTTGAAGTTGAACTGATGTGTAGTTGGTGCCATGCAACCATGCTACACCCTGAAGCTACACCACGTACCCTTAAACCCCAAAACCCCTAAACCCGAAACCCTGAAGCCCCAGACTCCCCAGACACTTTCACGAGGCACCACAAGCTCGGCCCTATCGGAAATCTGGACCCTCAAACTCCTCAAGCCCCGAACAACAGCCTTCAGCAACCTTGTAAAATACACCTACACCTACTCAAAACATAGCCCACCACCCAAAGAGCACCTTGGGGGGAGTCTGCTCGCGGGGGGCAGATTTGCGTGGCGAGGGGAGCGCGACCTTGACACACCAATTAGAGGGGCTCTGGATTTGGGGCTTGGGCTTCTGCCTGGAAGCTGTCGTGGGGTTTATAGGGCTTTATGGTAGGGGCCTTCATCATTGGAACATGGGTTCCGGTGGTTTTAAGGCATCTTTGGCTTTCGGAAAATTATAGTTCCTGAGAAGGGATTGTAGGGTGTAAGGCAATTACAAGATATTGGGCAGGCAAATGTAAATCTGAGGACGACTTTTAAGTACATAGCTCATGCCAATTGGGGCTATTGCGGAAATTAGGTTGTTGGAGTAACTGGAACAATAACGGCAAGTAGGACAGTAATTGGGGTAATTCGAGCAATTAGGGCTCACAGGGTTTGGAGGTTCAGGGTTTAGGGTAGTGTAAGGGTTTTCATACTGCTTAGTGACGGCTTGTGTGGTCTAGCAAGGGGTTGTATTCAGAAGCTTTTTATGGGCCTGTCAAGGCTTCAGAGTGTTCCATAACAGGTTGAACAGGATAAAGGTGTAATGCAGACCCTGATCCTTAAAAACCGTCTGTCTAAGGACCCCAATGGTCGGTCCCTTTGGGGGGCTCCGCGAGTCAGGGGTCTGCAGTACCCTCTCTCCCTTTAGACTATGGCTTAGGGTTTGGGGCTTCTGAAGAACCGGGCCCCTGTGTGCAAGCCATATCGCCAAGCCCCAAACGGTTTACCCGCCTTCCCTGCAAGTTCACTTACGTAGCCCGTGGAATCGATTCTCACAGCCCAGATGCAGGAAGATGAACAAGAATACTACGACACTGAAGGATAGATTGATTGGTAGTTAAAGCAAGAAACCGCAATCAGGATGGGTTTCGGGCTCAGGGTGTAGGGGCGTAGTTTGGGAGTTTAGGGTGTAACGCATGCACACACAGAGAGAGACAAAACCGGGACTACCAGCATGGTGTCCAAGCAACTTTTCTTATTAAAAGGATTGTATGGGGTTCCACAGGGTTTAGGGTTTAGGGTTCCAGACAGTCTTTATGATAAGGGCCCAAATAATAGGGTTTTGGGATAAACAATGTTAGCAATCCTAGGACTCCCCAGGGAGTCAGGCAAAAATATGACAGGGCTAGTATCCCCTTAATTTCTCTAAAGGCTAAACCCAACTTACAGAACCCTTTTAGTAACCGTTACAGAGCCATTGTCATGGTCATGCTTAGAGTAACCCTTTTCACAGCCCCTATAGAACCCTACTAGTGATTTGAATTGGATTTTTGGGGTGTACCGTACTTAGAGAACTCTGAGGAATAATGAATAATGCTACCCTCCACCCTGAACCCAATGAAGCCCTAAACTCTAACTCCAAAACCCTAAACTCAAATCAAACCCACATAAGCCCTAGGCTCCAAACTCCTACACCCTAAACCCTACACCCAAACCCACATAAGCCCTAAACTCTTGACTCCTAAACCTAAACACCCTAAACTCAAAAATCCACTAAAGCCCACTTGGACATGCTGAAAATACCGTCCCTCAACTAAGAGACCGGCCACGGATGCATTGCTGCTGGCAGAGCCTTGGTCGGCTTTTCGCGGTTTCAACTCTTCGCATCAGAGCGTCGGACAAAAAGCCTAGGTTTTTAGGTTTAGGGGTTTGGGGTTTAGGGTTTCATTGGGGTTTAGGGTGTAAGGGTTCTTTGAGTTTTTAATAGGGTTTCGAAAGCCTGGTACAGGGAGAAAGAAAGAGATCTGAAGGTTCGGGGCTCGGGGTTCGGGGTGTCGGTTTGCTGGCTTCGGGTTTGGGTTCGGTCTAAGAAGGGCGTAGAAGCCCTAAGCCCCAAACTTGCTGCTGCAAGCTCTCGGCTAGACTCTTAAAATCAAAGGTATTAAAGCCCAAACCTAGACCCCAATCTTCAAGCCCTTGACAGGGAAGGGTTTAGGACACTATGAGATTTTGAGGGCCTGGGCATGTAGAATTCAGGGTCTGAGGGTTCATAGATCGAGATGTTAGGGCCCAGGGGATCAGGGATTCATACTTTTGGATTGAGGGCTGAGGTTGTAGGGGTTTGGCAATTAGGGTTTAGGGTTGAAGCAGTACCATCCCACACTGAAGTCCGAAAATTGAAATGTTCGATGTTCGAAGCCTTAAACTCCCCAAACGTCTACCCCTTCCTAATTGGGTAGTTCTCTACATTATTGGGTCCCAAATAGAGTACGGCACCCTTATAAAAAGGACCCTAAAAGGGTCCCTGATTTAAAACGCGGATAGCTAAGAGAGCAGTACATGCTCTGAACATGTGGCATTCCGTAGCCTCGAAGAGGCTCAAGAAGGTCCTTTTAGGCTAGGCCTAGGGATCATAGCAGTTCCAACACATTTAAAACTTTAAGCTTCGGCATATGCCGTGTGTGGCATAATCACAGGCTGAAGTCCCGCAGAGCTAGTTAGCTGTAGTGCTGACCATGACGTTCTTTGCTCTGCTATGTGTTAAACCGGGGCCCCTCGAATCTGACTAGAGAACTAATTGCCCAAATCCTAAATCCCAACCCCTGCAACCCCTAACCTCAAACCCACGGGTCCTGAACCCGACGGTCCTTCTCTAAGATGGCTCGAACTGAGGCAGCAACTTCGCTTTCGCGGTGACATATCGCCATCCTTGCCAAAAGCAGGAGAGCGCTCCGGCTTGCGGGAGAAGGCCTTTGATGATAATAACACGAGTACTAAAAATCACAAAAACAGAAATAACAACAATAACAATAACAGCAATAGAAGTATCAACGATAAGAATAACAATAATAAAGTAACAATATTCATAATAACGAAAGTCTCAGTAACAGCAATCATAATTTACAAGAATAACAACTAATCAAACATAACAATTGACAATTCATCAAACATGACAATAATAATCGTAATCACCCAGGGTTTACGGGGGCTCTTCAGGACGAGCTCAGGCTCAGTCTTGCAGGGCCTGAAGATTGGAATACATCTTTTGCCTGGTCTAGGAGTTTCTGGTGGGTCTAGGGCGTAAGGGTTTAGGGCTTTAGGGCTTTAGGCCTTGGTTTTGGGGCTTCCACAGTTTGGGAGGAGGAGACTCTGTGCTTGTAGTATACCGTACCACAAACTTTAAGTACATAAAAACTACAGGGTTGGTCATAGTCTTGCTGCTTATGCAGAGATCTTTAGAGCATTTGTTCCGATACTCTATAATGACGTCGATGGGTCTCTGAATAACACGTTCTAGAGACTGGTTACGGGGAAAAGTCAAGGCTTCGCGGATCAGGGTACAATGTCGTGCTTGGGAAAATCCGCCGTCGGCTCTGGACTTACATTCGACGCACAGAGCAGGCACGGAGGTCTTGGGATTAAGGGTAAGGATTTGCGGCTGAACGTTTTGCCGGGTATTGCTACTGCGTTTGGTGTGTACAGTTCACAAAGAGCCGCTCCGAAAAGGTCTTTTTTCGCTGCTCTTTAAGCATGAGCCACCATGCGAGGGTGTTTCGATGCCAGCAACGTCTGAAGAAATCCCGAAGGCTAGACAGCAAGACTCGGATTTGCGGTTTCGTAAGTACTAGGTACTGTAGGTTCAACAACACTAAGCATTCGAATGGTACCATTGCTGCTTTTTCAAGCAGCCAAATCACCAAATCATGAACCCTGAAAGACTCCAAAGCTCTGTTCGACTCCGGGACTCGTAAGGACGCGTCCGTCTTGCTATCCCCAGCCCTCATGTTTGCGCCAAGATTCCTTCCCTGGCTCCATGGCGCTTTCCGAGACGTGCCTCTGTCAGACGCAAAGGCCGCAGTTGTAGCAGGGCGTTAGGGTTTTGCAAATAGTTTTGAATTTTGCTTCTTATGGCAGTTTTGAAGCACTTCTTCGTACAGTCTTGCTTCGGATCCTACTACTTCGATTTCAAGGTGTACAGTGTTTTATGGTTTTAGAGCGCTTGGGTTTAGGTTGGGGTTTAGGCCATCACCACCACCTGCACCGCCGCCACCAGCCCCTAGTACTCCGACGATACAAGCAGTATAGGGTCCTGAATAATTACCAAGAGGGTTTTTGGGGTATACGATAACATAATTATGATAAGGAACCTCACAATTGATAATTATTCAGGCCCCTTTAATACACTATAACTGTACATGATCCAAAAAAGAAGGATTCTCGAATGCGCAAATGGCCCACTCCCGAGACCACAACCCTGAAACAACTGTAGTTTTCAGTATTCCCGAGCCCTGCGCTATAGGGTCTAGGGGTTTGGGGTATCCCTCATCCCTGAACCTATTATATACGCCATAACACTCGACCACTGCACAGCTTCGATTCTGGCCTCGCAAAGCTTTCGGCGACTCCCTGGTACGGCAGGGACTTCCGGGCCCGGGGTTTAGGATTCGCTTCTGGTCTCGAATGTAGGATTTTGTTCAAGCCAGGCAACCGGAACCTTTTGAAGGGTCTTCGGAAGGTTTGTGTAGGGCCACATCGCATTGGCTTCCATCCTACAACCACGATAATGAAAGGCGGTTTTGCGCTTGCTGCTTCAATTGCTTCATAAATTTCACGGGCCGAAGTTTGGCACGTGGGTATCTGGTGTATCCGTGTGTCGAGTCGCAATGCTGCAAAGCTGCGTTGAGGCGCTACTGTATGCTGAACGCATGTCCTTTTGGTCATCAACAACACCAACCCTGAATCCCAAAATAAGCCGCAAACCTGACACCCTACCCTCGAAACACAGAAGCCTAAACCTTCGGCCCAGTCTATCTATCTATATACCTATCTATCTGCATTCCACAAAGCAAGGTCGACCCTGACCAAGCAGTAGCGCAGCTTCCCAACAGACTAACGAAATCATAGATCAGGAACCCTTCAAAAGACTCTGTGTGTCCGCGTCTGTGAGCACGTATGTATGTATGGATCAGAGCCTTGCAACCGTCGGCGGAGGTGAAAAACTGCCGCCACCGGGCCTTGGCATTGGCTGGAGGTATCAGAGTCCTAAGAGTTCAAAGTTGAGGGATTTGCGCTTAATGTGTGTAGCTAACATTGTTGCAAGCGTCACGGTTGAAAGTGAGGCACGGTTCCTGGCATCCTCTCTATTGCAAGTACCAGTAGTACCATCAGTACATAAATTTTCTGACCGGGGATGAAAGCCATATTGTTAACTGAGTATTTATTAACTGCAAGCACCGGGGGGCCACTGGGGATCATGCTATTGACCACTTCGACCGCATCCTAGAAAGCCCGTAACCATGAAGCGACTGTAGCCCTGCGTCGTCACACTTAGCCCGGGTCACCCTCGGTCTGAATATCTACGTCGAACTCCTCCTGACAGTTCCTGTATTTTGCTCTACTCGTTAAGGCCCTTCTAAACCCTAAACAATTGTCTAAACTCAGTGTCTAAACCCTAAACCGTAACCCTAACTTTGAGCCCCTAAACCCTAACCCCCCCGGCAACAGCAGAAGGACCGAGCGGGATTCGACTCGATCTCGTTCCACCTGTCCTTCACCATATCGAGGAAGCCAGCAATGTAGCCAAAGAACCTTGGGTTTCAGGGATTCAGGGTTCAGGATTTTGGGGTGCAGGGCTTCATGACAAAACTGACGGTTTAGATTTGGTTAATGCATGACTTTGACAACCACGGGCAGACACGACTAAGAATAGCAGCAAGTAAAGCACGACAGAACCAGCGACACCAAGAAGAACAGCCATGATGACAGCAACGACAGCACAAGAGCCACAAGCACAAAGGATTCGCAGCGTTTGGGAAACTAGTGAAAGTACTGCCGCTGCCTACCCTAACTGCCGCTTCTGCTGCTGCTTCTGCACCTGCCGCGAACCACGGCACTGCTTATGTTGATACTACGGCCGTGCTTCTCCGCTGATCTGCTGCTCTGCTGCTCCTCCTCCCCCTCCTCCTCATCCTCCCCTCCTCCTCGTCCGCATCCTCCTCCACCTTCCTCCTCCTTCTCCTCCACGTCCTCCTCCTCTTCCTCCTCCTCCCCCGCCTGGACCTCATACCACCACCACCACCATGGCTACTGAGAAGTGCCTGCCAAAGCCGAACAGAAAACAATTGATTGCTAGCATGTCAAAAGTCATCACCGCCATCATTACCATCACCCTCACCGCCATCAGCGCATGTACTTAAATGTACTCGTTCAAACTGTCATGACCAAGATATGCTGACAGGTTGACAGCCATTGGTGCTACTGGAAGGTGACCGCAGGATGGATACTCGGATACACATGGTCATGGCCACGACTAGCAACCCATGATCATGGACTTTGCCGCCACTGCAGTAAACGCACTGGTAGTGGTGGTGGTGGTGGTGGTGGTGGTGGCGGGGGCGGCGGCGGCGGCGGCGGTGGCGGTGGTGGTATGGTGATGGTGGTGGCGGTGGTGGCAACAGTAGTCGCGTGCTGCTGCGACGACAACGACAAGCCGCGGCAGCAGCAGCTTCAGCTGCAGCAGGAGGAGTAGGAGGAGCAGGAGGAGGAGTAGGAGTAGGAGCAGGAGCAGGAGCAGGAGCAGGAGCAAGAGCAGGGTAGGAGTAGGAGTAGGAGTAGAAGTAAGAGTAGGATTAGGAGTATTAGTAGCAGTAGGAGTAGGAGCAGGAGCAGGAGGAGGAGGAGTAGGAATAGGAGTAGGAGTAGGGGTAATAGTAGCGGTGGTAGTAGTAGTAGTAGTCGTCGTCGTCGTAGTAGTAGTAGCAGTAGCAGTGGTGGTAGTAGTAGTAGTAGTAGTAGTAGCAGCGGCAGCAGCAGCAGCAGCAGTAGTAAAAGTAGTCATCAGCCTAGGGGTTTGCTAAGGAGGGGAGCTTCAAAGCTTTTTTCAATCCTTCAATCTCTTCCTTTCTAACACATTCGGTTGATTTCATTTTGCTCAAAAGCCAAAACAAGACAAACCCGAGCACCATGAAAACGACCCAAATACCTTGAAAACGACTTCATGTTAACATGAAAAGTAATACTAGCCGTACTAGTCAGTTACTCGTCGTCCTAGTAATCATAATAGTACTGACAACGATCCCGCTTTTGAGGCCGGGGCTGCTCTGGCGGGACCCTGTGATGCGGCTTGGCTGCCTGCCAGCACAAGTCTTGACACCCTACACGCTACATCAAGAAGTCTATACATAACACAGCAGTCTGAAGCAATGGTCGTACTTCCTTGAAGGCCTTCGAGTTGTCGTTGTGCAAGATACCCTCACAAACCCTACTCTGATGCTAACCGGTGTTGCTGTTGATATCCCACCTAGAAAGCAAAACACGCTTAAAACCTAAACCCCACACCTCTAAACCTTTTGGCCCTCTACCCCTTAGACACTGCTTCAGCCTCTCACCCTAAACCCTGAAAAGCCTTCCGACTTAGCCAAGAGAAGCACCGAGCTCCGCACCGCTGCATTCGGCTCCTTTCTGGATTGGCTTGGGTTAGGGTTAAGTCTTCAGGGTTTCGGGTTTAGGGCTTCGGGTTTAGGTTACCCTCAGGCTCTACGGTCACATATTACTCAGACTACCTCAGCCAGTTTGAGCCGTAGGGATAATAAATCAGTTCTACTCTTTCTAGGGTGTCTTGTAAGCCCTGATACAGAATTTCTGGCCACCCTACAAAACTGGGCTCCTGTTTTTTAAGGCATGTCTAAGGTTTAACCCTTCATGTACTATGAGGTCGGCGAAAAAAAACCTACTTTACTCTTGATGGTTTTGGTACCAGAAAACCCTCCTACTTGGGTGAACGGACGTTTGAGGTTTACCTACTTTAATGCGCAGAAATGTGCTTACCCTGAGCAAGGTCATGTTGTTTACTTTGGCAGTTCCGCATGCTGTGTGTAAGATCTTAGCATTTGTCCCCACTGGATACAGGAATGCCCTTTGCTTGATGTCGGTGGGCTCACTTTGACTTGGTGCGAGTAGTGTTGCTTCGGTTCTTGCTATCTCCAGTCTTCTGACGACTACTACCAAAGGAACCATGGTCGTCGCTATTGTCCTTGCTGACCATCGATCAGCAACAGCGTTTGTCTCAGTTCCGCGACTTTCAGGGGTGCTACAATAGGCGAAGCACTGTTGTAAGCACATTCGGGTTCAATTGATGTTGAAAAGATGATGCAGGATCCCACCATGCCTGGTCTGATATCTGGTGATCAAACAGCGACGAGAGCAACTAACTGACTAACTGACTAGCTTCACCTAAGCACAAAGGTTGTGCCGGGATCCCCATGCGCCTTCACGGGAAGGCGTGTAGGCATGACCAGCTTCGTTCTGCTACCCATGGCCAGATTTGGCCAGGTTGGCTGCTGAAGGGTGTCTGTAGCAAGCAGCATTGCAGCACGCTGCTGGTCAGCACCGTTGAATTTGCACCGGAAAGGCAAGGGACACATGTGACAGAAGTCCCAAACTCGTGACATGGAAGCATCGCGACAAATTCTATATAAATAAATAAACAAATATATATATATATATGACTAACATGTCGTATGACCAAACCGTCTCATGATGTCCTGCTTGTGCTCGCCTTTCAGGCGGCATGGGCTCGCTATCCCATTAGCTTCAAATAGGAATGCTGGGACAGGTTTCAGCCCGCGCAAGTACAACATATGCAGCAAAACTTTAGCATTGGAGGCGTACCTGTGCATGTAGTCACTGTCTGTATATGCCGGGCATGAATATGATGATGATGATGATGATAATGGTAATGATAATGATGAGAATTCGAGGATCATGCATGGCGGACTCCAGTGCACCTTCAAACATCTATAGAAGCTGACTGAAACAATACATGGGGGGCCGCAACGTGCTCATGGTTCCACTACGGGTATACCGTGGCCTCAGCAGCCGCAAGTGGCTCAATGGGATAGCAGCGGTAACCCGGAACATTTTGCACGGCTTTGATTGGAACCTTCCAAACTTCGCAGTAGCCCTTCTCCTCCATGAACTCTATACCTGTGCAACCTGCTTGGAAGCTGCATCGCTTTTTGCAGTCTTCCAAGGTAAGCTTCGGCTTCTTGTACCAGGACGGCTGCCACGGTTGGGTGCTATGCACAGAGTAGTAGCAGGTGGAGGTGTCGCTGCTTGAGGCGCCACGGCAAGCACCTGGTAGTCCCTCACTAGACGTCAGGTTGATCTCCTGCGGCTGCGTAGGGTTGTTGTAGTAGCGAAGGCAAGTAACTTTATAGCTGCTGCTCGAGTAGTCCACAGTGGCATTGATGTCATCAAACCACACTTCACACCTGCCACCAGGGCCCAGATTGGCCCAGGACCAATCTGGGGAAAATTCCACACCCTTGCACCCAGCAGTCTGCTCGCAGTGGGACTTGCAGTCCTCCAGTGTTTCGGTGCAGTAATGCTTTCCGAAGTAGATCTCGTACATATCCCATGTGTACGTGTGGCGGCATGCACGATTCAGGCCCTCATCGACTTCCCAGCTGGGCTCTGCAGCTGGGGCAAGTTGAAGACAAAGAGCCAGGAGTGTCACCAGCATACCGGCAGCAGTCAAAGGTGCTTGTTGCGGGTCGCGGAAAGTGCCTGCGCAAACTTGAGCCAACTACGCATAATTAGTAAAGACACAACATGTGCACGATTGCAACAACCCCAAAGCCTGGATCGGCTTCTTCGGCGAACGCTCGCTGCCGTTGGGGGAAAAACGAAGCACATGCAGGTTCTTCCCAAAGCCCTGCAGCAACTCGACTTCAATCCCGGCAGAAACGGCCCATCCCAGCACAGTCCCCCACGTGACTTCGTGTGAAGGCCTAATTCCTGAAGCTTCCAAAGGTCATTTTACTCCTGAATGCTGCCAAGCCTTCATCCCCAAAACGGCAGAACCCTACATTCTGGCCGCAAGTCCCCAAATCCTCACACAGCAGTAGCACCCAGAACCCTGAAACAGCAAAACCTCGCAGAACCCAAGAGCCCTGCTCCTGCGCCGGTTCCTGCTGCTTCCGCGGAGAGGACACACTGAAGTACGTCTGCAAGTCCGTGCAAGCCTCTCTGCCACATGGTGCAATTGGGGCTCCTCCAGTATCCCTTCAAACCATTATGCAACTATCCACCAAAATAGAGGGCAAGTAACGTGCAGCCTGTACGACGTGACTTGTTTAAGCCTGATTCAAGGAATCGAGTTTGGCCTAAGCAGTAAGTTCGGACCGTTATCAACCCTATTCACCCTCATCCTACAACCCTCAACCCTAACACCGCCAAACCTAAACTCCGAAAACCCCAGCGAAGTCGAACAACCTTGAAGATTCGTGTTGCTGTTGAGCTGCTTCCATTGCTCAAGCTTCAGGGTTCTGTGTGTTCTAGGGTCCGGTGTTTAGGATAGGGAGCTATTATTCTTGGCCTCACGCTCTTATAGCGACTCATATGTTAAAGGCTCAAGAAACCGTAACCCCAAACCCTAGCAGGCTTGGGCTCGCTTTGAGCTGGGGGTCGGCGAGTTTCGCGGCACAGAAAGTTCGGGTGAAGGACTCGCCGTTTTGGGGGGTTGAGGGCCTGAGGGCCATTTCCACAACGTTTGAGGGTTTAGTGTGTAAAATTTTGTTTAGTGTGTAAAATTTTGTCGGGTTTAGGATTTATAGGGTTGAGGAACTAGGAAAGTCGCTTCTTCTTCTTCGCTCTGCA
This sequence comes from Symbiodinium necroappetens, assembly GCA_905231915.1. Classification (NCBI taxonomy): domain Eukaryota; class Dinophyceae; order Suessiales; family Symbiodiniaceae; genus Symbiodinium; species Symbiodinium necroappetens. The sequence goes on along the minus strand of CAJNJA010000249.1, from coordinate 2,241 downwards.
CTCTCTGTGGCCTGCTCCGTCCGCGCAAGATCTTGGCGAAGTTGGTTCGCCTGACGCAAAGAGCCTAGGGTTTCGGGTTGAGGGTAGTAGCCCTTGTAATGACCCTAATAGCAACCCCTCAAACAGCTCCTGTACAAACCCTTGTCATCAACCTGAAACACAGGAATCCTTGACTGCCTTTCAACAGCAGAACATCTGGGGTCCGGATCAACTTTAAACCTTGGACCTTTTTTCCTAAGCCCTAAATCCCAAAGCCAAAACTCCAAAACTCTGGGAGCTCAATGAAGGGAGCCCAGACACCCAAAATCCTCAGGGGTCGATATGTAGTATGTCTATACATGGACCATACAGGGAGTAGGTACCTAATGAATATTCAGATCTCCATACTACTTGTATGAGCTTTCTTGTCTTGGCAGCTTTGGTGCAATTTGTGCGGTGCGGCAGGCTTCGTCGTGCGGGACTCGTCAAACTGGAAGGAGGCATCCGGAACTAAGTGTGCCAGCATGTAAGGCTTTTTGGACTTGGGGTCTACAGAAAACTTTGGCTATTCGTGGTTAGAGCTTTTGGGGCTGTAGGGTTTTAGATGGATTTTGGGGATCTGGAATTTTTTGGGCTTAGGGTTTAGGGTTTCGGTCGCATAGGGCTTAGAATGCTCAGCAGATCCGATGGCTACGAACATGTTCGCAAGCTTGTGCAGAAGTCTTCAAGGTTCGACGGAATAATGTTATCCCTTGTAGTTCAAACAGAGGCTCAGCTATGCATTTAATTAATCTTCATATACCCCCTGCCCCGTGCGCAAAATGTGTGGCAAAACCCGGACCGCGGGCCTAGAGTCGTCGAAACCTTGTTGTATACCGATAAAGATCCGAACAAACACTGCAACACTGAAAGCCTCAGCCCCCAGTTTACTTTAGGGTCTAGCGCTTCCAGGGTATAGGGCCAAGCCCTAAACCCCAAAACCTAAAGTAGCCGGCTTAGGGTTTTGGGTCAACGCAAACCCTGAACCCAACGGTTTAAGGTTTGGGGGCTCGGGGCTCTAGTCTAGGCGTTCGTTTCGTGATGTAGGGGCCTGAATATTTAAAAAAAAATATATACACGGAATCCTGAAAGGTCAGTCTGTCCAATCTGGCTTGGGGGGGTGTTCTGGGTCCTAAACCCTAGACCCCAAACCCTAAACCGTCTTGACCGGCTCTTCGGGACTTCCTGGCTCCAGGACAGGCCGGGCCTTCCAAACGCAGTCGGACACGATCATGGACAAGCGTTCCCGGGCCAAGCCCTGGCATCGAAAGTGTCTTTAAGATCTTCTGTAGGGGCCCTATAATACTTAGAATAGGGTTTGGGGGTATAGTATACTAAAAATATAGTAAGGAACCCCCAAAATAGCACAGGTAATTATTTAGGCCCCTATGTTGTACAGCTTTGGGAGGGGGTGCAGGGCTTAAAGTCTGACCTTAACTAAACTGAAGGGGTTGGGGTTGCTTTAGATCCACAGGATCCCCTACAAAGCCGTGGTACTTCAGTGGCCTTGAAATACTTGCAAGAAGGTCTATGATTTAGGGCTTAGGGGGCCTATAAATATTAGACAGAAGAGGGTTGTGGAATATGCTGGAGTAAATGGACGACGAAGGCGAAGTCCTAAGGCACCAGGCCTAAACATACGCTTCGATTTTACCATCGGCCAAATAAATATAACGATACATATACATCTACATATTACATATACATATACATGCACATATACATGCACATATACATAAACAAATACATGAACAAATACATATACATATACATCTACATCTACATCTACATCTACATCTACATCTACATCTGCATCTACATCTACA
>CAJNJA010000238.1:1280-18453 GCA_905231915.1 Symbiodinium necroappetens | reverse complement strand
TATATCTTAAACACGCCGCCTCATGTGGCGATTCCGGTTCGTCATATATCTTAAACACCCCCCCCAATTGGCGATTGCACTTCACCATATTTCTTAAACATGCCCCCTCATTTGGCGATTCCGGTTCATCATATATCTTTAACACGCCCACTCATTTGACCCTCTGCTTTGGCGATTCCGGTTCATAGTATATCTTAAACCTGCCCCCTCATTTGTCGATTCCCGTTCATGATATATCTTAAACAAGCCCCCTCACTTGGCGATTCCGGTCCATCACACGCCACCTCATTTAGTGCTTCCGCTTCATGATATATCTTAAACACGCCCACTCATTTGGCGATTCCAGCTCGTCATACATCTGAAACACGACCCCTCATTTGGCGATTCCGTTCCGGTTTCAGCATAACAACTGAGCGGACCAGAGGGACCAGCAGACCAGGGAGCCAGAAGACAAGTGGGGGGACCAGGAGACCAGAAGACCATGGGACCAGGAAGATCATGAGACCAAGGGGACAGGGCAAAAGAAAAAGGAGCTACAACAAAAGAAGGAGTTAAACCATGTGCCTTCCGATCCTAAGTACCAGGCTTCTAAACAGCTTCTTAAAGGTTTTTACGCGTTCTCTGAGTTTTTTGTAAGTACGTACAAATAAGTGCTCTTGCAAAGCTGCTCTGCGGGCTGATAAGGGATTGCAAGCTCCCATCAACGTTCTTCAATTTCGTGAGGGGTCTCGCAATTTTTGCAAAGGATTTAAAGGGTTCCGTAATAAATGTAAGGGTTTATGGTTCAGGTTTGGATCCCAAGGGAAATTCAGCGCTTACATGGTACAGTGCGGCGTTTTGTCACACCTGGGATTTCTGTTTCAGAAAGGGACGCTGTGGGGGCGCATTTTTTCAAAACAGTGGATTTGAGGAATTTCTTGGATGCCGCGTCTAAGGCATTGAAATATGTTTATCTATACTGCTTCACTGATGGACCACATGTTTGTCTATATTATGTAAACCAAAACCACCAAAACCTTGGCCCCAAAAAATATGGTAGAGAGTTGGAGCCTCAGGCGAGGCCATTAAGCGGTGGGGGGGTTGGCGCATACACCCCGAAGTACACTCCCTCGAATGCGCCAAGTAATACAGATGCCTCACTATTTAGTATCCTAATTAGTACTAGGGAGACCCCTTCACCCTTCTTAAGACTACTTATGGCTCTCTTAAAAGGAACCTTATTGAGAGGGCCTATATCCCCAAAGATTCCCCTTAATCCTAACTCCTACAGTAACGGAATTTCCTGAGGCCCACACTCTATTCACCAACCATGGAGGCCCCTGCCTTACCTAGAACTTGCACATGTTTTGTGTATTTATAGTTTTATGTATGTATGTATGTATGTATGTATGTATGTATGTATGTAAGAACATGTAAGTAGGTAGTTAGGTAGTTAGGTAGGTAGGTAGCTAGGTAGGTAGGTAGGTAGGTAGGTAGGTAGGTAGGTAGGCAGGTAGGAGGTACGTAGGTCGGTCGGTAAAAATGCAATGGTACACCTGCCGTTGTTGGATGGTTGCAGATGCAGGTTTTAGTAGAGTTTAGGGTTTTAGGGTTTAGGGTTTCAGGTTACGTTAGACTCACGAGACTTCTCAGGTGGCTCTGCGATGGATCGTTGACAAAGGAGCGACGTTCTCTACGCAGACACGCTGCTGGGCCTACGGGGAGTAGACTTCCATACCTTTGTCAGCTCTTGCCCTAAACTTTCCCTAAGGGTCCATGTACCCAAATAGAATATACTTTGGCCTTAAAGTAATCCCGATATAGGTACTTTGGGGCCAAAGTATATACTATTTGGGTACATGGACCCTTAGGTTTTCTTTCAAACTCTCGACTTGGCCTGGACCCAAAACGGCTACAAGCGGGAAGACTGGTCACCCGAAGACTCCAAAATAATCGAACGTAAGTGTACTATAATCAGAACCCTAAGGCTCAAAATAGCCCAAGAGCTTTATATAGTATGGTCTTTGGGCCTACCTTAAAATAATATGAGTCCTTAGAGCCTTAGGGTAATTCTAGTGCACGTACAATTATGGGGTATACTATTATAATCATATACCCCAGAATTCACGACGTTTAGATAAGGCCCTCCATATGAAGTTCTCTTCTGGTAAGCAGAAACTACAGGTTCCACCGAGCATTTCAAGGAGGACCTGGATATTTTCAGCTTCAAGCTCTCGCCGGATGATCTGGCCAAGTTAGAGACGGTTGCATAACGTAGGTTTAGGGTTTAGGGTTCAGGTAGGGGCCCTAATATTCAGAATATAGGGTGATCTGGCCAAGTTAGAGACGGTTGTATAATGTAGGGGCCCTAATATTTGGGATATGATGCGGGGGTTCAGATTTGCTATGAGGCTTCACGCAGGGTCTTCGATCATTTGGGCTTCATGACATGAAGGTGCAGACATGATGATTTTCACAGGTGCTTAAGCTTAGCTACTGCGCAGCGTCGTGGGTGTCTGGGTTCAGGAATGCTGGTGTACCTACACCCTAACTCTGACACCCGAAACCCGACACCCTAAACCCTGAACCCTAAACCCTAATCCCTGGTAAGTCCTTAAAACCGAACCCCCAGGCCTTAAGCCCCCTAAACCCTAAACCCTAAACCGATAAACCCTAAGCTCTGAGGCCCGAAGCCCTAAACCCCCAAGCCCTCCACCCGGAATCCAAAACCCACAAGCCCCAGAGTCCGGAAGAACAATCTCCGGGTCTGATACACCCTACCCGTAGGCTCCATTGTACTTCTTTCTTTAGTTTCGGGATTTCCTTCTAGGATCCTAGACATAGGCCACAGGAAGGAACCATTATTAATTATGGAAGCTAAATTCGACGCTTGATAGGGTCGAAGGGACGCAACAATTATTCGGAACTCTTCAGGGGTCCAAGAAAATTAGGCTTTTGGGTTGAGGATAGCAGGTTGGAATTTTGGGGAGCATATGGTAGTTTGGTGCGTGGACCCTTCAGGGGACATCTGAAGCGTCTAGAAGCCAGCCTGCACAGCCAAAAAGTCTGCGCCTTGCCGTGGCATGCCCAGGGCTTGTGTTTACCCTTAGCATCAAAATAGCCCAAAAGCCTTATTAATATAATAGGGTCTTTGGGCCCAAAGGCCTTAAAATATGAGTCCTTTGATGCTAAGGGTTAGGGTTCTCCGCTTCCGCCGAAAGGGAGGTTACAAAGGAAACATGTTTTTTGTTTCTAGCTATAAGGGTCCAGGTCATGAGCTAAACGCAATTATGGGTTCCTTGGGGGCTTTTAGACCTCTTATAGACATTGTACATGAGTGAGCACTTTACACTTTGGGATAATAGTATCCCTATAGAATCAAGAGCCTCTAGCTAGTGAGTGCCTTGGACCCGTAGTCCTAAGCTTCGAACTGCCACGCTTGGTGACTGAAGGCACGGCTTAGGGTTTATGGTTTACCTATAGGCTCCATAATGGTTCCTTTTTGTGGTTTGCATTTAGGATCTTATAAGGAAATCCCCAAAAGGAACTACAATGGAGCCTATGGACTAAGCGGATGTCACCAGGCTTCAGCAAGGTCCGTATTCCACACAGGGGAATGGAAACCGGAAATAAGAAGACTGGGCGGTTAAATAGAAATTCAGAGGTCTGCGTCATCAACAACAGTATTCCCTTGCACTCCCTGTACAACTACACTCTCATATGCACGAAGACCCCTGCTTCTGATTCTTGTCCCTAAGCTCTAACCCCTAAGCTGCTGCTTCGTTATATACTGTATAACCCCAAACCCTATATAAACCCAAACTTTAGCCCCAAAACCTCTTTAACCCCAACAGGCCCTAAACCCTAAACCCTAAACCCTACCAGGCCGAGCCGATGGAAGAGGCGGGCCACTCGAGAGCTGTGCCAGACGCTGAGAGGTTTTTAGAGGCGTCCCCCCAGCCCTGGGTTTCGGGTTTTAGGGTTTAGGGCTAGGGTTTTGGGTTTAGGGTTTCGGGTTTTACGGTTTAGGGCTCTTTAAAGGGATCTATAAGGGTTTCTACAGGGCTTCTTCTATAACGGTACTATAGGTCGGGTTTTGCGGTTTAGGGCTAGGGTTTAGGGTTTAGGGTTCTATAAGGCTTTCTGTAGGGTTTTCTCTGAGGGTACTAGAAGGGTTTGAGGGTTCCGTTCGCTCTAAAGCTCCATGTGCTTAGGCCTTCAAGGGGATCCTATCTTGGCACTTGTTTAAGGCCTAAACCCCAAACCCTAAACCTCTCAACCCTTAACCCCAACCCCTAAATCTTAAAAATTTAACCCTAAACCCGTTAACCCCTTAACCCTCAACCCTCAAGCCTAAACCCCTAAACCCTTAACCCTCAACCCTATACGGGCATCTGGACCCTTAAGCAGGGTGATGCTCGGGTTTGGGATAGTAGGTATGCAGGTTGGTATTAGGGAGAGTATGTGGCTACAAGATACTGGACCCGTAGGGGTATTGTGAGGGTGTAGGGCTTTACAGGATTTGTATGAGGGCCTTTTACGTTGTAAAGGATTACAGAATTACTTGTGAAGCAAAGTATGTGTGTTTTGCAGGTTTGTACAGTACAGCCTTAGGGAGCATGACCTACTTTCTATAGCTTGGGGGCTGCAGATCGGGTGTAGACGGGATTTGGGGATTCAGGGCTTCAGGGTTTAGGCAAGATTTGCTATCAAGGGTTGTTGGTTTCTGGTTGAGGTTGCGGGGTTGTGCAGTTTTTGGCTGTAATCTGAGAGGGCTTTTTTGGAAGGGCAAGCAGACTCAGGAGTGTTGCGGGCCTGGTTCTTCATTCTGCAGTTTAGGCATCGGGGCAGCCGAAGCTTCAAAGCAGAAGAGGACATACGCTACACTATCAGGCCAGGTACACGTACAATGGCTTACAATGTATTCTACATCTTTATGTGGCAGGTAGGTATGTATAGATGGGTGGGTGGTTGGATGCATGCATGTATGCATGCATGATCATGCATGTATGCTTGTATGCATGTATGCATGTAAGTATGCATGCATGCATGTATGTATGTATTCATGCATGTGTGCATACATATGTATAAAATTACAGATAACAGGCCCCATGTTGTTATTCATAGACAGTACTCTGCCGCACAACTGGGGCGTAGGGGTGATCACAGCCAAGCTAGCTGGCCCGGATGCAGTGGGCAAGAACGGCTGAACGGGACGTCGATAACCCTTAGCATCAAAGGACCATATTTTAAGGCTTTTGGGCCCAAAGACCCTATTATATGAGTCTTTTGGGCTATTTTGATGCTAAGGGTAACAGTTCATGTTACGAGCTTCGTCCAATAAGTATGGGTCCTCAACCTACTATTGTGCGGGTGTTGGGTTACAGGTTAATCTTAACCATAAGGCTTGAGCATTTGTTGGTAGCCTTTGGAGGTATACATTCCCTTCTGCCTTAGATGTCTTAAGGCTCGGATTCAAACACCCGAGAACATGCATAGGTTTGCGTTTTAGGGCCTTGAGGTGTTCCACCCGCAAGATGTTACAGTCTAAACACTTGAGAAGAAGTCGTAAATGCAAAACCCTAAACTCTAAGCCTTAAAGACCCTAGAACTTTCATAGAACCCACCCTAGACTCTAAACCTTAAAGACCCTAGAACTTTAATGGAAACCACCCTAGACTCTAAGCCTTAACCCCTAAGCCTTAAAGACCCTAGAACCCTAAAGCCCTAAACGCTAAAGGCCTAAACCCTAGGCCCTGAAACCCTAAACCCTAGACCCTACTAGAACTTTCATGGAGCCCTTAAGTCTCAAAATAACCCAAAAGCCTTATATAATAGGGTCTTTGGGCCCAAAAGCCTTGAAATATGAGTCCTTCGATGCTAAGGGTTAAAGACCCTAGAACTTTCATGGAACCCACCCTAGACTCTAAACCTTAAAGACCCCTAAGTAGTTCCTTTTTGGGATTACCTTATAGGAGTCTAAATATGAACCACAAAAAGGAACTACTTAGGAGCGTATGGGTAAACCTTAAAGACCCTAGAATCCTAGAACTTTCATAGGAACCAAAACCCTAGACTCTAAACCTTAAAGACCCCATTAGAACTTTCATGGAACCCTTAACTCTAAATCTTAAAGAGCGGAGATCCAGGCTCAGCGTGCTCTACGGCGCAAGTACCGCCCTTGGGGAGACGCCGTCGGGACACTCAGCCGTTTTGGGTTTCACGCTCAGCATTTTAAGGGTTTAGGGTTTTAGGATTTAGGGTTTAGGGTTTAGGGCGTTTAGGATTTAGGGTTTTAGGATTTAGGGTTTAGGGTTTTAGGGTTTTAGACCTTAGGGTTTAGGGTTTAGGGCGTTTAGGGTTTAGGGTTTTAGGGTTTAGGCTTTAGGTTTAGGGTTTTAGGGATTTAGGGTTTAGGGCTTAGGGCTTTAGGCTTTTAGGGTTTGGGGCTTTATGTTCGATTTTGTTGCTAGGGCCCACACGCGCTTGTTTTGCACACCTCGGCACTGGCTCAACAGAGGGACCTCGCAGCAGCCGTGTAATCACTCTAGAGCATTCTTTGGGTTTTCTGCGTGATGCGGTGTGATCCGTAATCTGTGGGAGGTGTCTGCTGGTTGTGATGTCTAACCAACATGGAGACTGCATACCTAGACATCGTTGCTGCGTGACTATCTTGTCCTTGTAGGCTGAGCAAGACACAATATTGTGAGTCCAAACCACCATCACCATCATCATCATCATCATTATCATCATCATCATCATCACCATCACCATCGTCATCATCATCACCTTACCAAGTCCCGTGAGTCTGCAAGGAGGCGTTAGGGATCTAGGTTTACATGGCACTGTTTCAGACCTCAGGCGGGTTCTTTGTCCGTGGACGTCTGCACCGGATCTTCGTGCAGTTTTTTGAGGGAAGACTCGTTTGGTTTCCTTTGCCGGGGAAGTGTTTCCTAGGACATCGTGAGATGTTGAAGCCTAGCATCTTTATGCGAGCAGGCCAACCGTAAATTTGCTGTGAAGTGTGCACCTGCACGTTGTCCACGCCCCAAACCGCAAAGCAGGGCTAGATCTAGGGAACCCTCATCCAGGTCAATGGCTGCAGCCGTATCGCAGCTGAAAGCCATCAAAGCCTTCAACTCACCGATGAGGCCACCGGGTTGGGGAAATCAGAGGTTTGAATCTAGGTCTCCCAGTGGGCGCCATTTGCCTGTTTGTAGTCTTACGTAGGTTCCTTATAAAACTACCCAGTACCAAACAGTGATCCCTTTGCTTTTCCTAGGTTATTAGGGATCTAGGAATATTTAGGACTATTACTTCTTGGGGCTCCTTTGTAGGCTTTAGGGTTTAGGGTTGGGGAGAACAGAAGCCTGAAACATTAGTAACATGATTGCCTAGGGTTCCTTGGCATAATGAGACTATAATATTCCCCCCAAGCCCAATTCCATTTATTGAGGTCGCTATAATACAGGGTTGCAATCTAAACAGTCCTAGGCTTCTGAAAATTTGGAGAGTTAGTAGCAGGCTAGAAGTAGATTTACCTCACTTCGGCTCTTGTAGACCCCTCGAAAACTCACGCCCAATAAGCTTCAGAATCCTCATGACCATCCACAACATCATCTTAGCTGCGGAGCCTGGGCTCGCATCCAGGGTTTAGAGTTTAGGAAGGTGATTGCTATTTCTTCGCGTTGTTACAATCCCGGGGAGTATGAGATTTGGGGTTTAGATAGATTCACTTTGATGTAGTAATGCCCCACTGCAAACCTCAACGCCAGAAACCTTAAACCCTGAACCGAAAAATGTGAACTCCTGCAAGACCGCTTATTTCCCAGAAGGCTTCAAGTACACACATAGTACCGACATTGTCGTCGAACGTCTCAAGCAGGACCTAGCTTGGGGTATATGGAGTCCTGACGGGTTGTGGGAATGCTTCCCACAAAGCCGGATGCGTATGTGGAATAACCTATATAAACCATTAAACTCCCACAAAACAATCGTGAAGGATCTAAGACACAATCAGATCTGAGTCCTCCAAACCCTATAAACCCGAAGTCCTGAAAAAGAACCGCCGAGCCACTAAACCCTGAACCCTGAGAAATTAGCCCTAAACCCCTAATTACACCCTAAAACCTTAACTCTAAACCCTAAACCCTAGGAAAAGAGGATTCCTGAGCTGGAGACTTTCCAGCAGACGGAAAAGGGCCCTTAAAAACAAAAAAAAACCCTAAACCCTACTCCCTAAACCCCTAATTACACCCTAAACTCTCAACTCTAAACCCTAAAACCTAAACCCTAACCTCTAATCCCTAAACCCTGAACCCTAAACCCCTGAAACCCTAAAACCCTAAACCCTAAACCGCCAGTTCGACGGCATTGTCGGCCCTCCGCGCTGGCCAGGCCGGGTTCCCGAACGCAGATTTTTTTGGGGGTTCCTTTTTGGGATTCCTTCAAGGGATCCTTTAGGGTTTAGGGTTTAGGGTTTAGAATTTAGGGTTTAGGGTTTAGGGTTTGTAATTTAGGGTTTAGGGTTTAGGGTTTATAATTTAGGGTTTAGGGTTTAGGCATTCTTTATGGTCCCCTAAAGGGTGCGAGAGGGTTTTTAGAAGGGGTCTCCCCCTTAAAGCGTACTGATTTTTGGGTTCTATAAGAGGGTCCCCTTGGTGGGTACTGCTGGGTTCGGGTCCCTGTTAATTAAAGGGTGCTAAAGGGTTCTGTAATCCATCCGCTTGGATCGAAAATTCCAGGTACCCACGTAGTTTATACTTTGGCCCCAAAGCATCTCCGTAGGGACTACATGATACCCAGAGGCGCCGAAGTAGTCCCTTTTTTGTGGATTATATATATATATATATAGAATCCTATAAGGTAATCCCAAAAAGGAACTACTTAGGGGCCTATGGGTAGGGCCAAAGTTTAGGGTTTAGGGCTGATGCTGCATGCCGGACTACATGCACCCTTAAAGGTGCAGAGAGCAAGGCAGGGTTTAGACGTTTTGGGATAGGATTCTAAATATGAATCACAAAAAGGAACTATTTAGGGGCCTATGGGTAAGCCCTAAACCCCAATTGATTCGTGCAATGTAGGCCCCTGGTTAAAATAAACCATCACTCTTTCAAAGGTTCTCCAAAGGCTTAAACTCCTCAACCCTAGACCCTAAAGCCCTAAACTTAAACTCCTATAACCCTAAACCCTAAACTCCTGAACCCCAAACCCTAAACCCTAAACTCCTATAGCCTTAAACCCCTGCTTGAACCCTCACGTGCTGATGTACTGGGATACTTTTTTCCCATACGAGCGGGAAGCCGGAAACTTCAGCTCTCAAGCCAACTACGGGGTACTTTCACAATAGGGTTTAGGGTCTTTAGGGTTTAGGGTCTTTAGGGTCTTTAGGGTCTTTAGGGTCTTTAGGGTTTAGGGTCTAGGGATGATATAAATCCTGCATTACCCATAATAAGGAATATGCCATAATTCCCAGAGTATAGGGTCCTTAAGGTAGTGCAGGACTTATATCATCAACAGTGCTTTGAACTCCGAAGTCCTGATGCCCTGAAACCTCCTTAACACTCCACATGGGTAGTTCTCTACACGAGTGTCCATTTCTCGGTCCCCAAGCTAGTACGGCACCCTTATAACAAGAAGCCCAAACGCACTACTACCCACATTTTAGGCCTCTTGAGCTGCATGACCATACCTTTCTAGGCTTGTGGTCCTTTGAAGACCTACGACTCCAAGTCGCCACAGAGTAGCGTTTTAAAGGCAGAGTTTTAGCAGTTGGAACCTCGAAAACCCTAGCAGCTGAAGGTGGAGGTTGAGAGTAGAGGGTTCAGGTGTTGAGGCTTAAAGTTTAGGGATTTAGATTGGAGGGTTTCGGGTTTAGGAGTGCTCTAGGGACTTCTTAGAGAACCCTATGTACGCCCATAAGAGCCCCAATATACCCCGCAATTCGGGTTCTTGGATCCTGTAGCTTAGCTGCCGTGTTCGAGCCCTAAACCGGATTTCATCTTCAGCCGTGGTGGAATGGGGCAGCTCGCGAGCACATGGGCCATGGATATCTATGCATCGTGTCAGTTGCAGGCGCCGAAACGACTCGCTGTCATCCACCCCTGGTTCGTCTTCATCTACATCCTGCACCCTGAAACATCACAACGCCCTAAACCCTGGCATCCTGCCACCCTAAAGCAACAACATATCCCTAAACCCTACACCCTCAAACCCTAAACCCTAAAACCCTAAACTGAAACCCTAAAACCCTAAGCCCTAAAACCCTAAACCCTAAAACCCTAAACCCTAAACCTTAAAACCCTAAACCCTAAAACCAACCCTAAACCCTAAGCCTAAACAAGAGAACAAAAACAACCTAAGCTCTAATCTGCTGCTGAAGGCCCAACAGGCTGAAGAGCGCAGTACCCAGATGATCGGTTTAGGATTTAGGGCTTTGGGCTCCTTAAAAGGATCTACAAGGGTTTCTATAGGAGGTTCAGGAAATAGGGTTTAGGGTTCAGGGCCTGAGAATTTAGGATTTCGGGCTTACTTAGGGTGGTTTAGGGCTTTAGGATCTGGGGTTGAGGGTTTCGGAAATAGGGTTTTGGGTGTAGGGCCTCAGATTCAGGATTGGGCTTGAGGTTTTAGGGTTTGGGTTTTGGGTTTAGGATGTAGGGGTTTGGGTTTGCGGTTTTATGTTTAGTTGGATTGTTGGTTCTGAGTAGGACTTTTGGGAACAGAAATGAAAAACCCTGAAGCAACAAGTGGCAAGTTCTCATGTTTTGTGGCTTCATTCAATTGGTGCATATGCGTGGCCTGCTGAGGGCTGTTTTCGGTCTGAAAGCCTTCAGGGAAAGAACAAGGCTTTGGTTTCTTGCTAGAGATACACCGGGTTTCTTCTTGCTCACCCTTGTCCCTGCGCCCTCCGAGTGCCTAAGGAACTCGTGAAGCTTTGACAATGTTCTCTAGCCTATTCAGGGACCCTACTTGGAGGATCATGGGACTATGTCAGTAAGGTTACAAGTACCTTAATTTATTAATTGGGTTTATAAGCACTTGTAAGTCAAGTACAGTTACCCTAGCAATAACCCTAGAAACTAAGGTCAGCGATCCTTGAAGTAGACCTTATGCACCTTAAACCTAAGTAGACCCTCAACCCCTATACCCAAAGGCTCCAGAGTGGTTCCTTTTTGGGACTACCTTATAGGGTCCCAAATAGAAGCCACAAAAAGGAACTACTTTGGAGCCTATGGGTAAGCCTTAAGCCTAAGCCCAGGCTGAGAGGCTGAAGTAAAGACCTTTAGGGGTTTAGGGTTTGCGGGTTTAGGGGTTTAGGGGTTAGGTGTTTAGGGGTTTAGGGTCTATAGAAACCGCCAGCCAGCTACAACTCTAATTCCCAAACCATAGCTGGACCCTGAGAACCTACCACTTTAGGGACCCTCAAGGTGATTTGAATCTGCAATGTCCTTCAAAGGTACGTTGTTTCGGGTTAAGGTAGACTCTAAACCCCAAAGCATCAAAAGTCCAACGCCCAATAATTCCTGAGACCCCACATCCAACACACGATGCTGGATCTCAAATGCTGCCTCCTGACAGCGGGTTGACTCAGGTGCCTCGCGAAAGTTCTGAAACAGGAGGCGGCACAGCACGAACCTCACCTAAACCCCTAAAAGCTCAACCCCATGACCCGAATCCCTTTACTCAAAACCTTAAGCCCGCACCGGGGAAGTTTCGTCTGCATGTATGCATGTATGTACTCCTGTCTGTTTATGCGAAAGTGTCCGTGTCCCTGTGTGTGTATATCAGTGTGCATGTGTTCGTATGCATGTGCAGAAATTTCATGTGCTCGCACGCTTGCTTGCTGTGTGTCGTGGGACATGTCCGTTTATCCCCTAAACCCTAAACCCTACACCCTAAACCTTAAACCCTACATGCACAAGATCCAAGCATCCCTTCTCGGCCACGAAGATTGGTGATGTCCGAGTTGTACCAACCTGGGGATCCAAAAACCTACCGTTTCAAGGGTTTAGGGACTCTATACGGGGTATATAAGGGTTATATAGGTGTCCGTCCGTGCCTCCATCCGAACGCAAGTCGGCGAGATCTGGGTCCCTTTCTACCCTCTATTTATGGGGTCATAACCTACTATTTTGTAGGGTTTGGGGTCACAGGAACTTCCTCAGCATGGCTTCTAGCTGCTGTGTCCTGCTAAGAAGCCATCCAAGGATCCATCTGCCATGACATGTTGAACCCATAATATAGAAGCCTAGATAATTACCAAACCCTAAGGGTCCATGTACCCAAATAGTATATACTTTGGCCCCAAATTACCTATAGAGGGACCCCTTTAAGGCTTAAGTATCTACTATGATAGTACATGGAGCCTTTGGGAAAGCTATTTTGATATTCTAGCCCCAGGCGCGATTCCAAGAATCAAGTCGCCTATGTTGGCCAGCACTTGCTGGTTTGTCCTAAACCCTAAACCCCTAAACCCTAAACCCTACGTTGGCCGGCAATTTCCTGGTTTTGAAAAGACGAGTTTTCCAGCCTGTCCAAGCCGTCCGCAACTGTACGCCGCAACTCCTGAGCTGTCCCTAAGCCCTAAAACCCTAAACCCCAAACCCTAGCCTACTGTAAACCTCAAAACCGAGAGGACATGGCCCTGCCGGCCTGGGAGGTGAATATGGCCACTGCCGCCCGTGTGAGTGCCCTTGAGGAGCAGGGCCTTAGCATCCAAAGTAGCCCTTAAAAGCCTATTTTTATTATTATGATATATGATATTATATCATATGATACTTTATATTATGTTATATTATATTATATTATATTATATTATATTATATTATATTATATTATATTATATTATATTATATTATATTATATTATGTTATATTATGTTATATTATACTATATTACATTACATTATATTTTTAGGGTCGTTGGGCCGAAAAAGCCTCAAGAGATGAGTCCTTCGAGGGTAAGGGATCGGGTTTAGGGCTTTGGGGTTTTGGGCCGGTGTTGTTTGGGTTTTTAATTGCCGGGAGACTCAGGATAAGAGGTTAGGGTATTGTCTTGTGTGAGTGTTGCAAGGGAGCACAAGAATGCCTCTGTGTGCTTGTTTAAGTTTTGTTTGTTGTTTGGGGGGGAGGGTTTGGGGTTTTAGGACTTGCTTCGGGAAGGTTGGAGGGTTTAGGCTTCAGTGGGTGTTTGTCGTTCGGGGTCTGGGGTTTAGGGTTCCAGGATTTAGCATTTATGGCTTGGGGGCTGCTTTACAGGGAGCCCGGGTAGGGTTTTAAGGCCAGGTACAGGACAGCGGTACCGTTACTAACTATTCAGACTCCTACCTCGTTTCTCTTTCTTACGGAAGTCAGGGGTCTCATGCTATTTCGGTGCTGCATCGAAAGCCCTACAGTTTGAAGACTTGAGTACTTAGGTTTCTGATGTAGATGCACACCTTTATGGCTCTCTGGGCTAAATAGATTCTGTAAGCGGACTTCTCGCAAGCCCATATGCTAGCTTATCGTGTCTTGGCATTCTTCTGGTTGGCTCTTAAGGCTTATAAACGTTTAGGTTATGGGCTATAAGATGTGCGCCATAAAATTAACTTGTAGGAGGTGTTCCGAATTCAGCCAAAATGTTAAGCTGTTGTACACCCCACGTAGTACGCTTATAATCGGGGTATTAACCTTATAGAAGCCTGAGACGGAACCAAGAACCTAAATCTTGCAAGCCTGAGATAACCCTTTCTGTGGGAGGGCCCCTTAAGAAGCAATTCAGAAACCCTTGGCAAGCCCTTTAGTCCGGGTTTTTACTTCCATGCTCCGAAACTCTAAAGCCTAAAGCCCTTAAGCCCCAAAGCCCTAAACCCAAAAAACAAAAAAACTAAACCCCAAAGCTCTAAACCCCTAAACTCTTGAGCCCTGTAGCGCCCAAAGTTTCCTAGGTACAATTATCGGGGATACTTTCCCTGAATCAGAATTGAAAATCCGAACATATAGAAACCTACATTCTAGTATATCTGAATCATAATGGTAATTCCTAAGATTGAAAGCCTACAGTCTACTATATCGATACTTTGGACGCCGTGGGTCAAGATCCTGCGGGCCAGACAGTTGATTGGAGTCCGCGCCTTGGATTCCCTGTTTGAGCTGTGGGGTTTGATATTCAAAACAAGGTAGCTGTACATATAAGCAATTATAATCCCAAATAAGGTAGTTATAACTCTAAATCCTATTCACTAAACCCTGAACCCTGAACCCTAAACCTTAAACCCTAAACCCCAAACCCTTACTAAGAACCCATGACTTTCCAAGAAGAGGAGCTCATGTCCTGGAATCAGCTGCGTGGCGTTCTGCACAGCTCGGATGCAGCCAGCGGTTCAGGGCTCAGTCGAGGCCTCTTTAGGGTTTAGGGTTTAGGGTTTAGGGCTTAGGGTTCAGGGTTTAGGGTTTAGGGTTTAGGGTTGCCAGGCCTCTACATAGGTCTTAGGATTTAGGATTCAGGGTTTAGGGTTCCTGTAGGGTTCATGGTGGATTTCCTATAGGGTCTCTAGGGGGCCTTTCTCAAGGCTTTATTGGTGTATATCGGGATTGGAATTAGCATGGGGTTGAAGGGTTAGCGCTGTGGATATAGAGGTTCAGTCATAGGTGCGCATGCCAGGTGGTCGAGGGTTCAAGGATTGTATTGTAGCGTTGTGCTGTTTGGCTATGTTTTTGTTGGTTTTGCTCATGGCTCGGGGCAGATGATGATGGTTTGGTGCTGGCTGCGGGTCTGGTACTTAGAGTCATATCCAGAGCAGTGTACTATAGCGCTCCGTGTCAAACCCGAAAGGTCCATGTAGACAAGTAGTATATACTTTCGCCGTAATGTAGCCCTATATGGGTACTTTATTTAGGGTCAAAAGTATACACTATGTGGTTACATGATGTGGTAGTGGACCCTTGCGAAGAAGGAGCAGGGGAATGAGAAACCTACGCATGACTTGCTTACCAAGTCCTAGTCTTCTCGAAGTCGGGCCAAAAGACCATTAGAAGTAGGGGCCCTATACCCTCACACTATGAGTCCCAATATGGTATAAGAACCTCAAACCCTTTTAGGGCCCATTTCGTCCCTTATTAACCCCGCACACCTTAGTAACCCTATAGAACCCATATGACCCTCAAAGGAACCCTCAAAGAAGCCATAAAAAGGATCCCCGTTTTAGGCTTCATGTCCTCCTTAAGGTGAGAAGGCTCTGCGAGCGGATCTGGGCCTCTGTCTCTTGGAGTCAGAATCTTGGCCTTAGTAGCTAGAAGGGTACACGGGTTTAGGGTTTAGGGTTCAGGCAAGGGGTACTCAATCGTATTCCCATATATATATATATACCCTATAGCACTGCCCGTCTTCATTTTCTGGACCCTATGAACTCTTCACATCGCTTATTGTGCACTTACATATATCGGCACCATGTGGGTTCCTGGGTTTGGTCCCAGGGCTTATTGGGCTTAGCGTACACAGAGACTCGATGCTTGAAAAACGTAGCTTGACCCCCCAAAACAGGGCTTGCACAGTTAACAAGACTATATTCCAAAACCCTACACCTATCCACCTAAGCCCGGTAAACCTAAACCCTAAACCCTAAGCCCGGCAAACCTTAAACCCGCAACGAGTATGCCCCCTAAACCCTAAACCCTAAAAACTAAACCCTAAACCCTAAACCCTAAACCGTGCTACATATCAGGGTATCTTCAGGTTTCTTGCCGACTGGGGTGTGAACCTCAGGTTTCGGCCAGCATGGAGCTTTCGTATCTGAGTTGCTTAGAGGGTTTAGGGTGGGGGGTGTAGGACATTAGGGTTTAGGGTTTATAGAGGGTTCAGTGGGTGCAGGGTAGAGTGTACAGCTTCTGTTGTGCAGCTGAGGTTTGTCGTTTTGGGGTGTTGGCTTGCTCGGCTGTTCATGCTCAAGGAATGCTAAGGAAAGGCATTGCATACCCCAGCCGCCATGGAAATCTGAAGAAAACTAGAACAAATCTGAGCACAGGAACGTTGGAGAAATATGAAAACTGCCAAGCAAAGCTAAGTTTTCTTATTTTTCGGGGAAAGCCTCTTGGCCTTCTTTTTCGTACGGCATGCTTCTAAACAAGCTCCTTGTTTGAGTATGACTCAAGCCTGACTGAGCTCCATCAGGTGAATATTGTAGTACCTGCAGGCAGCCTTTGAGAACCCTAAACCCTAACCCTGAGTTCAAGTTGAAATGTCAAGGTGTCGATACTTGAACCCCCAAAAGCATCACCCTAGACCCTAAATCCCTCAACCCATAAACCCTAAACCCTAATCCATAAATCCAAAAACTCATAAACCCTAAATCCATAAACCCAAAAACCCATTAACCCTGAACCCTAATCCATAAATCCATAAACCCTAAGCGACTTGTCACACCCAAGGACAAAGCTGCCTTCGCTTCACTCGACACCCGCCTTCGCGAAGCGGCGGGAGCTGCGGCCGACAATACGCCCCAGGTTCTCGGCTCGGAAGGGTTCAGGGATGAGGGCTTATTCTAAACCGCCAACACGTAATATTTGTTGCAACCTATTTCAGATTATATATGCTTTTTTGGGTGACCCTACCATTTCAGATTATATATGTTTTGTTGGTGACCCTACCTTAAAAAGTAGGTTATGGTACTTCAAGGTAGGGGTTCAGGGTTCACCGCTAGAACCCAAACTCTCCCATTACCACCCCCTAGCTCCATAGGATCCGGATATACAGACGGTTCAATGGAGACGGTTTAGGGTTTAGGGTTTAGGGTTTGAGCAGGAGTTTAGGGAAGGTTCTTGTAGATTTACGTGGCTTCGGGACACAGGCTTAGACATGAAATACTGAATATTGACAGCGCCACCTGTAGCCCCAATGCCTACCACATGGTCGGTGATGTTTTCATAAGTATTTGGTATGATATGTAGTGTCGTTAGATTTCACTAGCAACTGAAAGCGTAAGGTATTTAAACCCCAGAACTCGAAGGTCCAACATCTCAGAGAAGCTTTGATTACAAAGCTTGGTCTCGGGGCCCGCGGTGCTCAAATTGTGGGGGTATTGCTAAGTCAACAGGGTAGAGAGGGGTTCCCTAAGTATACCGATATGCGGGATACGTACCTCAACCATAGCAACAGCTCTTGCTATAGAAATCCTACTGTCTACACTGTTGATACTTAATCCTAAGGGTCCATGTACCCA
>CAJNJA010000227.1:0-17885 GCA_905231915.1 Symbiodinium necroappetens | reverse complement strand
AGCCTTAAAACATGAGTCCTTAGAGCCTTAGGGTTAAATATTAAACAATACCCCGAAAGTCGCCAAAACCTACCGAAACCTTGACTCAGACCCTAAATCCTAAACCCTGCAGCCTAAATCCCGCAACCCCTAAAGCCATCCTGACGGTTCCCAGACAACACACCTCAACCGCTAGCCTCAAGACAAACACCATAGAATGCTTTTCTTGACATAGGGGCCTTTAACTTTATGATTCGAATAGAGTTTGGGGATATACTACTATACTGTACCTAGACCCTTAAATGTAGTACCGTTTATTGGATGACCTATTTCATGGTTAGGATCCCATAATAAGAAACTAAGGTAACCAAAAAAATGTACTACATGTAAGGGTCTAGGTAGTATTTTACAGTATCATGGGGACTACAAGGGGCGCGCGAAGAGTGACTGTTCCTACTCCTACACTCTCTTCTTTCAATCGCCGTGCCCAAAAAAAAGTTCAACCTTTCTAAGATAGACTAAAATCTATACGGCCCCAAGAGTGTAGAGTTCTCCCATTGGCTAAATAAGTATATTAGAACACTGAAAGTTGCCCCGAAGCCCATGCTGCCAAGCCTTGGTGGCTGCTTTCGTGGAGGCTTTGGCCTGATGCAAACACGGTTTAAGGTTACAGAATTTAGGGTTTAGGGTTATACGCTTTACCCATATGCCCCTAAGCAGTTCCTTTTTATGGTTTATATTTACCCTATAAGATAATCCCAAAATGGAACTACTTAGGGGCCTATGGGTAGTGATTAGGGCTTTCGATTTTAGGGTTCAGGGTTCAGGAGTTTAGAGTTTAGGATTTAAGCTAGAGTGCCTAGGCCAGCTCGGGTGCAAAGGGGCCTAGTTTCAAGGATTGTAAGAGTGAGAGTCGTGCCTCGTCTCTTGGGTTGGAAGGTCAAGGCCTTTGATTTCAGAAAGGACTGTTGCGTGGGATGGATCCTGCTGGTTTGTGCCTCTTCGAGACGTTTGTTTGTGTAGCTTCAGGGCTAGTTTGGGCACGAAACTGCTGGTTTGCACCTGTTCGAGATGTTCGTGAATATAGCTTCAGGGCTAGTTTGGGGACTTGTTCCTTTCTGCCAACAGCAGTCCTTCTGCATGCTTTCGACACGCGCGCGCCTATATACCAGGCTCCTCGTGCTGACGTCTGTGGTTTGACACGGCTTGTGCTTTAGAACATGCGCTCGTAACCAAAACCAAAAAATGAAAAACAAAAAAAACACACACACAAAAAAAAAACGTCGGTGTTTTAAAACACGGCTTGTGGCCAAAGTGTCGACTCGACCCTTTGGGCGATTTGACGGCAAAGTTGCCAAGGCTGACGCCAAACGAGCAATGACTTTAAGGTCTAGGGTTTAGCGTCGCCATTTCCACCTTCACAGAGGCCACCATTCAACTCAAACGTAGCTGCCAAATCGTCAGTCGCGATTCAAAGGGCAGAAAAATTGGCTACTGCAGACTTCGTGGAACCCACAGATCTAACTCAGCTATGTAACAACAACCAAACCAAGGCCCACAACACAAAACCCTCAACCTCTGTAAACAAAAACAGGCCGAAACATGAGGTGAGAGAAGACACACTCAACAAGGCCAGTGTCGTCAATTAGCGCCAGGACACCCGCATTTTAGAGGGTGATTAATGTCAATGCCATAATACCCTTAGTCCCGGGAGATTCCTCCAATTACATAGGGCTGAACTTTCAACATAGATGCTTTAAGGGTCTTCGACGCTTTGCCTTGAATCGTCCCGTAGCCCTAGCCGCAAACCCCTGCACCAAAAAAACAAGAGGTCTTGAGGCTTGCCCCCATAACTTCGCAAGTGCAATCTGCTGTAGACTTGCAAAAGCCGACTATGAAGGAACATCAGACCTCTATAACAATAACCCTTTACCTCAAGACTCATCCCTGCGCCCTGCAAAAATTCTACCCTTCAAGGCTAAAGCATCATCTGCCCAGGCCCTTAACCCGAAAACTATTCAAAAACAAGGTGCAGGGCTCAGGGCTCGCGGTAGACTGCGCAAGGCCTTTGGGGCTTAGGGTTTAGGGTTTAGGGCTTAAGGTAGACTGCGAAAGGCCTTTGGGGCCATGCCCGGGATGACGTTGGACTTTGCCTTCGGCTTCGCCTTGGGCTTGACGTAGCCCTGCGCGCGCGGGGGTCTATGCTTCATGAGGCCGGTGCAACTATCTGTTTAGGGTTTAGGGTTTAGGGCAGCTATGTGAATTTAGGTTTTTGGGGAAACCCTAAACCCCTAAACCCTAAACCCCTAAACCTTAACCCCCGAAACTCTTTGGGGTGGAGGGTCTGATTAAGGGTTTAGTGTCAATGACTGAGCGTACTGTACTTGCTCACATTACTACCCATAGGCTCCTAAGTAGTTCCTTTTGTGGTTTATATTTTGAATCCTATAAGGTAATCCCAAAAAGAAACTACATAAATTCACGAACCTAGCAACCGAAGGTGCTGACTGGATGCCTCTCAGATTGGCCAGCCGATCACACGGGACCCTAGAATGCCAAACAGCAGGACACGCACGACCAAGGGAACGACCAATGCCATGGAGCACATGCTACGCACTATTCAACGAAATACTATATATACTACTACCACCAGCACGACGACTGCAAACGATCACGACTAACGACGATGGCGACGGCAGTGATAGTGACCACGACTACCACCAAGGTCCCCACCAACCCTGCCACTCCATAAACCCCAAACTCGGCAACTTCACACGCCCACCCATAGGCTCCATGGTAGTTCCTTTTTGTGGTTTATATCTAGGATCCCACGAGTATAAGGTAATCCCACAAAGGAACTACTATGGAGCCTATGGGTAAAGCAGAAACCTATGGCGCCGGCAGAAACCCACAGCGCCCTCGGGACTTTCAACTCTCCCGCGCACCTCGTCCCATCCACCTGCAGCGCCAACACGGCTTCACCGGCTTTAGCTTGGAAGTTTAGGCGATCCAGGCCTTCCAATATATCCCTTAATATATGGAATAACATCTATGAAAATTAGTTGAATTTTGTATCCCTTAATTTACGGAATAAAACATCTAGGAATAATATTATAGTTGAGTTCTATATAGTAGGGTCCCCCCTAATGAACTCCCTGAATGGAAGGTCTGGGTACGAAACCCGATGTCGAGCTCGACATCCGGCTACGGCATAACCCTGAGGGTCCATGTACTCAAATAGTATATATATATATACTTTGGCCTTGAAGTCGTCCCTATATATGGACCCCTTAGGGTGACCCTAAACCCTCGGACTCAAGGTTCAAAACTTGCCGTCTGTCAAGGATTGCTATCCTCTAGATGGGTAGCTACTTTCAAGCAAAGGGCTGCAGACCCAAATGGCCACTTAATATGGAGGCCTTGTTGATTGGAGTACTGTTTTGGCGTTATAACGTCTTGCTCATACCCCGAGGCTCCATATATAGTACCATCATGGGATTATGTCCCTAAAACCTTAACAAGGATAGTCTTTTGGGACCCAATTCCGTAATGGTAGTATATATGGAGCCTCTGGGATACGGGGTCTGTCAGAGGATGTTGGGCTCTGAATCCTAGACCCTAAACCCCAAACCGTGGCCATAAGTAGAAGCTGGAACGCAAGAGGGAACACAAGAGGGATCTCACAAGTAAGGTTCCCATAATACCCCTAATTAACATTCACCCCGGCACTGAACAGACTGGGGTTTAAGGCTTGTGGCAGACGGCAGCGGGTTAGGAGTTTGGGTTTAGGACTCGGGCATAAGGCTCGGAATTGCATGCATGTTGTTTTTTGTTGGGGGGGGCCTTGCTGAATTCGGGACTGTGTCAGTCAGAAAGTGACAACCCGCCGACCCCAAACACGAGCACAGACCCTAAACTTCACCTTAACCCCCTAAAATACTGGCCCAAAACCGACAAAGGGCGATTATTCTACATACTTTTGGGGGGTCCAGGTAGGCCCTAAACCCTAAACCCTACACCCTAAACCCTATATACACCCTAAACCCTATGTGCCAGATGTGCCAGGGCTTGTTGGACTCCTTCTGTGCCGAAAGCCGGGATCCTCGTGACTCTGGCCCCCACCCCCCCGCCCGCCGCATGGCAGCTGCCGGCTTTGAGGGCTGAGGGTTCTTATAGGGTTTATAGGTTTAGGGTTCTGGGGTTTAGGGTTGCATGGTGTTTAGGGTTCTGGGGTTTAGGGTTTAGGGTTCTATAGTGTTTAGGGTTTAGGGTTCTATAGGCTGCTAGGGGAAACAAAGAAGCAGTCGTCGCAGCATCGGGCTCGGTTTTCTCTGCAGCTCCGACATCTTGGAACCCTGAAGCCTAGCTCCAATCAGAACAGTTGAACACTTACGGAACCCCAAACCCCAAACCCTTATAGAAGCCCATAAGATCCTTAGAGAACCCTGCCATGATAGGATCCTTGCAAAGCCTTAAATGGAACCTTCCAGCGGACCCATTTTCGGACCGCCACAAGGAGCCCTTGAAGAACGCCCCCAAACCTGGAACTCTGAACCCTAAACCTTGAGCCCTCCACCCTAAAACTCTGAACCCGAAAGCTTAGGGTTTAGGGGTTTAGGGGTCTAGGGTTTAGAGATCTATAGGGTTTAGGGTTCTTTAGAGTTCAGGGTTTAGGGTTCTATAGGGTTTAGGGGTTTAGGGTTTAGGGTTCTATAGGGTTTAGGGTTTAGGGTTAAGGGCCCAAGCCTCCCCAGCTGGAGCCCCAGGAATCATCGCCCCAGCCATCGTCCCACTCGCTTGCATCTACGTTTCTGACCTGCTTTGTGGAGTGTACATCGGTCGAGGGTTCCTTCAAGGGTTCCCGTTGAGGGCTCCTTTAAGGGTTGGGGTGTAGGGCTTTGAAGTATATGTGTGTACAAAGACTTCTGGTGTAGGAGTTTAGACTTAAGAGTTCTGCGTATGTTCAGGGCTCTGAGACTGTTGGGTTTTGGGGTTGCACCATTTACGGTTCAGGGCTTGTAAAGGCGGGTTTACAGGGTTCAGGGTGTGGGGTTTTCGGACTTAAGACGCGCAGCCCGGCAACTTTATGGTTCAAGCTTCGGGATTTACCTCTAGTTCCTTCTGGGGGTCACCTTCTAAGGATCCTATATATAAGAGCCACCGAACAAAGAGTAACCAACAAATAGGATTATAGGCAGGTTTGATGTGTACCAGAGGATCCTGGTGGGTTCCTCATTATGAAGTCCTGACACCAGCCCTTTATCAACAAGTATGGCAGGCTTTTCGCTGCTAAGACAGGGTCTCTAGAGACTCTTGCGTTCTGACATGATCTTGTAGGAGCACTTGCGTGCGACACAGCACCAGCTGCTGAAATCGTGGTCTACCCAGAGCCGCTCGCCGATCGCGCCGTTGGTGTCCGATTCGATGCACCCCCCCCACCGCCCCTCCGGGACGGGGGGCCGGGGAGCTGGCGCTGCGGCAGCACCAAAAAAGGTGGCCCACCAAGGCACCTGCCGAAACCAAAACCTGTACCGTACACCCAGGGGTTGGATACACATAGCCTTTTCAAGCAGTCCATGTCCTTTTGCGAATCGTGTGCAGGGTAGAGACAGGTCGTGAGAGGGATAGTCCTGGCCTCGAGGATGACCTGAGAGACATTCAGGAAGCCGCGGACGGTCTCAGCACTGGCCCATCCAGCGCCGTGGACTCTGCCCGAATGGCGAAGAAGCCACGACAGAGCTTTTCCATGCTCACTTAAGCTGGCTCCCCAGCCCCAGGCAAAGCAACTACTTTTTTGAGGCCTTATATAAACCCTGAACCTTACCTGGACCCCAAAAGTATGTAGAATTATAGCCCTTTGTAGGTCTTGGGCCATTATTTTACCTACTTTTAGGGGTTAAGGTAGGAATTTTTAGAAGGGGGGCAAAGGAGCCTCAAGGTGTCGGTGGGTCCCAAAAGAGGTTGGAATTCAGTTCTAGATAGTCTTATAGAGTTTAGAAGTTTAGGATTCAGGGTTTAGCAGTTCAGGATTTAGGGTTTAGAAGTTTAGGATTTAGGGTTTAGAAGTTTAGGATTTAGGGTTCTTATAGAGTTTGGAAGTTTAGGATTTAGGGTTTAGGGTTTCGGGCCCCGTGAACTGCAATTCTGGTCAAGCGTCCCCCAAGTCAGGATTCTAACTGGACCCTACCGATTCCTATGCAACCCTCTGAGGAGGTTTTAGGGTTTGGGGTCTAGGGTTTAGGGTTTAGGGGACCCTACCGAATCCTTTGCAAGCCTCTGAGGAGGGTTTAGGGTTCAGGGTTTAGGGGATCCCACCGAATCCTATGCAATCCTCTGAGAAGGGTTGCGGGTTTAGGGTTTGGGTTTAAGGGACCCTACCGAATCCTATGCAACCCTCTGAGCATAGAACACCGGAGTCAACCTCAGATTTTGCAGGTGTGGGGCTCTGCCCTAACCGGCCCTGAATCCTAAACCCCACAAATCCCACAAAACCCGCAGCCGAAACCAACAACCCTAAACCCTGATGTACTCCTTGTAGGCGAGCCTGCCCTTGTGGAAGACCTTTCCATCTAGCGTCTTCAAGGCCCCCTGCAGTTGGGACCTGAGCCGAACCAATGCCTGCTCCAGCTCCCTCTCGCACCCATTGCGGTGCATGTGCACCAAGGCTGCCGTCTTGTTCCACCAGCCGCCACCTACTGAGCTCGCCTGGGAATCATCTCTGGCCCTCTCCTTCCAGCGACCCCAGCCGTGGCCCTCAGACCAGTACCACCAGACGCCCGGGGAATCTGAGTCCTCTTCCCAAAAGGTGCCGTCCTTGTCCACGTAGCCTTCGTGCTTCACCCGAGAGCTGTCACCCTCGGAGTCCCAGGTCTTCTGCTTCTTTGCCCCGCAATCATCCCAAATCCTACAAAACCCGCAGCCGAAACCAACAACCCTAAACTCTCAAACCCTAAACCCTAGACCCCAAACCCAATCTAAGTGAGTCAACGTTTGGACAGACTGGGGTTCTCCTTTGAAGGGGGAGGTGAACAGTAGGTCTTCCAGCAGCCTTAGGTCGTAGGGCACTTTAGGGTTTAGGGTTTACCCAACAGGTTTAGGGTTTAGGGGTGATCAAGCGTGCAAGGCCCACGCGTCGCGTCATGGCATCAGCATCCGAGCAAGAACTAGGACGAGGAAACCTTGCAGCCTGAAGCTTAAGCTTTATACTTCGAGAGCTCCATCGGTAGCTGGCTAAAATGCTTGAGAATTGCTGGCGGAGAGCTGCTGTATCAGTGGGTTTGCCATGACCTGTAAGCAGACGATCTTGAAGGCCCCTGCAAAGGCGCAGCAAGAGAGTAAGCTTCAAACTCCAAAACTAAGTCGGCCTTGCTTCATGGAACCGTTTGCTTGCAAATGCCTCTTAAGGTGAAGTTCACCTCAAACGTCTGCAGTCAAGGAAAGGCCGCAGGCACGGATCAGATGGAGACTGAGACAGAGATGCAGAGGCACAGGCTTTGGCGTTAGTTCTACCCAAGAGGTCCAATGTACCAAAAAAAGGAGAATGTAGGGTTTTCTATATTCGGAATAGTTATTATGATTTCGGGAAAGTATCCCCTATAACAGTACCTAGGACCCTCTGGGGCTAGGTTCTTGTCCTCCACTCTACACACACATCATCTCGGAAGGCCTAGCTACTCCTATCGAGGCCGAGCTACTGACATAATTTGCCACGGTTTAGGGTTTAGGGTTTTATGTAATATGCGTCGCTCCCTACCTTTGCTTTGCAGAGGTTCGCAAACGGGACCCGAAGACAACATCATGCGCATCATCATTGGGCTTCCAGGCAAGGTCCGTCCCCCAAAGTCTCAACCCGCAATGACCCCAAACCCTGAACCCTAAACCCTAAATCAAATGACAACAGCTCCGAGTTACGGATGTTTTTGGCCCTTCGGGTTCAAAACACAAACCAACAACTCTAAAACCACACCCTGAATCCTAGCACTAACATGCTCAAACTCTAAACTCAAAACACAAAAGACCCTGACCCTGTAACACCCTCCACCCTTCGACTATGCCCCGAGACTCCCTTAACTCCTAAATGAAAACTATTCCCTGAAGCATGCTGAGGACCCTTAACCCTAAACCCTGAACCCTATTAAACCCTAAACCCTCAAACCCTGAAAAATAAGGGAAAAGGAACCTTCGTTGCATAAGGCATGCTTCGGATTCAGGGTTCCGGGGTCTGGGGTTGAAGGTTTACGGCTTACCCACAGGCTCCATAGTAGCTCATTTGTGGGATTACAGGATCCTAAATATGAGCCCCAAAAATGAACCTACCATGGAGCCTATCCTAAACCCTAAACCCTAAACCCTTTGGCCCGCAAGGCCCTTACATCACGGATGAACAACCATGGAGCCTATGGGTAGGGCTTAGTATTGCAGTCAAGCCCGAACCTTCAACTTCCTACGGTTGATGACATAAATCCTGCACTACCCATAGTAAGGAATACACAGTAATTCCGAATTCCCATAGTCTAGGAGTTTAGGGTCCTTAAGGTAATCCAGGATTTATGTCATCAACTTCCTAGCCCCTAGCCGTC
Organism: Symbiodinium necroappetens; assembly: GCA_905231915.1. Lineage (NCBI taxonomy): Eukaryota > Dinophyceae > Suessiales > Symbiodiniaceae > Symbiodinium > Symbiodinium necroappetens. The sequence continues at coordinate 9,327 of CAJNJA010000227.1, read as the reverse complement.
CTAAAAAACCCCAAGCCTCCAGGGCTAGAGGATTGAGAGGTTCGGAGTTTATAAGGGTTCAGGGCTTGAGGTTTAGTCTTTGTTGTTTAACGAAGGGTTTAGGGATAGTGCTGAAGGGCTTAAGTTTTGTAGGTTTTTCGTTCCTTTGCATTTTAAATCCTACTAAACACAAGCAGAACCTACCTTTGCACGCAGGTTAGACAGGCTTGCAGCAAAGGCATAGCGGTGTAGAGGTTGTGAGGCTGCAGGATTAGGCATGCGCACCTGTTAAGTTGAGAAACCGAAAAATACTGTGTAAAGTTGCGGAGGCTCCAAGACAATATTGTGGGACTTTTGGAATCATGGGCCGAGAACAGACCGTGAATAATAGGATCCTCCAGATAAAGACCGATAAAACAGAACCATTACTTCAGAAATCTTACGTCAGTAACCATGACATAAATGAATACTCAGTTAAGTGTGGAACACCTGAACACGAACAACTACTGTTTGGGGTTTAGGGCGTAGGTTCTACATGTGTGTGTGCGGGTGTATACATATATACAAACGACATATATGCGATACGTAAATCCCGCATTACCTTAAGGACCCTACACTATGGGAATTATGGTATATTCCTTCATTATGTGGTAATGCAGGATTTATATCATCGGCCGTATGTGCAAACCCGTGCACCCGCATAATCCCTGCACCCTAATTCTTCTAGATCCTGGGCCTGAAAAACCGCAAATAGAGGTCCGAAGCCTTACTTCGGTTTAGGGTTTAGGGTTTATGACAAGGCTTATACAACATCCTTATACTGCACCCTGAACACCTCTCTCTCTCTCTACATAATCGTCCCATATTCTGTGTGCTCCCTCCCACAGGAAGTTCTGTCTGTACAACAAAAAACCTCCCTCAAACTAATATGTACAGGTATACTTTTATATGTCAATGCATATTGTGCATGATATACACATATTTATTTATTTATTTATTTCTATTTATAGATATAGAAGCACCTATCCATGCGTATTTATCCTTAACGCAAGAAACCCTGGAAGGGCGGAGCGGGAAGCTGCCCGAAGTTCGCGTTCTTCTTGGCCCGGACACTATCTCGGCAAAGGGTGGCAGCTGTCAGGGCTTAGGGCTTTCCAGTGCTTCAGCAAGCCCTGAACCCTAAACCTTAAACCCTCACCTTAACCCTAAACCCCAAACCCCAAACCCTAAGCCTTAAAACCTCACCTCAACCCTAAACCCTAAACCTTAAACCCTCACCTCAAGCCTCAACCCTCCTCACCTTGGCCGTAGACCCTCCACCCGAAACGCTATACCCTTAGCCGATAAGGCTCCGGGCTTTTGGCTTCATGCGACAAACAGGGTTTAGGGTTTAGGGGTTTAGGGTTTAGGGGTTTAGGGTTTAGGAGTTTAGGGCTTAGGAGACCACACTGGGGCAGAATGTCGCCGAAGAGGCTATGTAGCAGGCTGGAAGGTGGAAATGGCGGTTTCGGGCTTAACTTACGCTACTAGGGTTTAGGGTTTATGCTTTGTGGTCCAGGGTTGCGTGTTTAGGGTTCAGGGGTTTTGGGTGTGGGGTCTGGCGTTTAGGGAATGTTTAAGATGATCGCAGGATTTGCTGGCCTACCCTCGGGTCTAGGTGTGATCTTTCTTGTTTCAACCTGACTTTGGGGGAGTCACAACAAAAACGATCCTTCATCTACTTGTAGAGGGTCTAAAGCTTCGACCGCTACAGTTTAATCGAAGCTTACCAGATGTTTACCTTATTGGATGTTTACCTTAGTGGATAATTAGGAACACAAGTGTTAGGGTTCCTTTTTATGTTTATGGCAGAAACAGCACCCTTGTCCAGTGTTTAGGGTTTAGGAGGTAGTGAAAAACTGCCAAGCTAGCCCGTCTCCCCGACCTGGCGCGACGTTCTCCTGCTGGGACGGAACCTTAGCAACGTGACCCAGCACTTGAGCTCATAGACAGATCAGGAAGCTTGGTCAGTAGATGTCTACGCTCTGGCAAGAAACTCATTGCGAAAAGCTTCCAAATGGCGAAAGAGATAATAAACCCTAAACAATATATAAACCTTAAACCCTTATAAACCCAAAACCCTATAAGCCCTATGAGCCCTATAAACCCTATAAACAACCCTATAAACCCTATAAACCCTAAACCCATGAGAAACTCTTGGGAGCCTCCCAGCGTTGGACCGATGGCTCTTCACGAATACCTGGAAGCCTTCGCCCTACCCTTTCTTTGGGGGGCTTAGGGTTTAGGGTTAAGGGAATTTGGGGTTTAGGGGTTTAGGCGAATAGGGCTTCAGGGGTAAGATAGGAACCTGATTAAGAAACCCTGGGTCTGTATGAGGGTTCTAAAACTGAATCCTAACAAAGTGGGGATATAGGGCCAGGGCTTATTGATCAGGTTCCTACATTACCTAGTTTTATGGTTAGGATCTGCTATATACAGAATTAGGTACCCTACAAAAGGGGTAGGGTATGACCCTGTAGGTAAGCCAGAGTAAGACAAGCCACGAACGCGGAGGGTCCAAGTACTTAAACCCAGACGTTAGGATTCGGGGTGTCGAGCTCAGACAAAAAATGTGCGGCACAAGTAATGTAGGGCATTAATCATTCGCATAGGGTTTGAGTGGCATTTATACGTATAATAAAAAATATATATATATATATGTATTTATTCATTTATTTGTTCATTTATTTATTCATTTATTTATTCATTTATTTATTTGTTCATTTATTTATTTACACATTGTCACATTTATATACACACGTAGATATTAGTAATTCTTCGGACCCCCATAGTACCTTTCAGGCCAAAGCCTACCGTAGCTGAGCAGGTGGACGATACGGGAAGTTGCGATTATGTCCGCACACCGAACTACCTAAACCTTTAACCCTAAACCCTTGCCCGAAATCCTAAACCCTATTAAAACCCTATACACCCGAAACCCTAAAAACCCACCTTCATCACCCTGCACTGTAGAGGCCCCTCTCTAAGCATTGGAGACTGGATCCTCCCTTGCAGGATCACGGAACTTGGTAACTAAGGGTTTAGAGTTTAGGGTTTAGGGTTTATGGTTTTAGGGTTTATGGTTTAGGGTTTAGGCTAGAAGGGTGGTTCTCTAAATAAGGGTCCCTCCTTATGTCCCCAAGACAATAAGACAATACGGCACCCTTATACAAAGGACTCCAAAAAAAGGGACCCTCATTTAGAGAACTACCCATGAATAAGGCAACTATACTTATAGTTACATCGAACTCCAATTGAGGTAATTGTTTATAACATTGCTCGCTAAGTCCCATGATCCCCCAAGTAAGTCCAAATCCTGCATAGGTTCCCGAACCCAACGATCGAAACAAGCTAGGGTTAGTGTTGAGTTTTCAGGTTTAGGGTTTGGGGTTTAACGCAACCCTAAACCCTAAACCCTAAAGTTTAAGGTCTAGGGTTTTGGGGTCCTCGCTCGAGCTTTTACAAGATGATTGCACGTATGTCTTCTCCGGCTGACCAAGCGAGAAAGCCACGCAAATCCAGGCCCGCTCTGCCAGCAGGCTCTTTACGATCTCCTGTTAAGAAAGGGGTTCGGGTTTAGGGGTTTAGGGTTCAGGGCTCAGGGTTTAGGGGTTTAGGATTTCGGGTTTTGGGTTTAGGGTTTAAGAGGGGGTCGCAGTCTGTTGGATTTAGTTAGCTCTTGAGGGTTTCGGGTCACACGAGTTCTGGAACAAACATAAGGTTCTGCACATGCATTTGAAAGAAGAGCTGAAAATTGAAACACTTGTAGGAGCCCCAAAAAATCACCTAGGCATAAACTTTTCTGGGTACCAGCCCTACAGTCGGTGCGGATCAATATTGTGTCTCTGCTTTGCTCCCTAACAGCAGACATCAAGGAGGTTTAGGCAATTCAGGTCCGTGGGTTTACGGCTCGGGTAATTAGTCAGGGTTGACTGTGTGAGGGCTGCCAGGACCCTCCTTGTACCCTCAAATAATAGGGATATATGGTCCCAAATAAGGGGGTACTTAGGGTCTAATAGAGGGTTGTTGATGGAGGGTCTAGGTGTAGCGTTCAATGTCGAATTCGGGCTTGGAGGGCGCCTTAAGGCCTGAGTATCTGTTGCTGGCGCGGCCGGACCAACATGACTTGCCAAATCGGCTCACGCGTCCCCTACCATGCTCTCCCAATACCTGGTGGCGATAGCTGCGCAAAACCAATGCAGATGCGAATGATAGTCTATCTGAGTCCTATCATAACTTCTAGAAATCATTGCGAAGGTCAGAGGTCGTGTATCTTGACGAGACGGCGCGCTAGGCCTGACCATGAAAAGCTGCACGGATCTTTCTATTCTGTAGAATTCCATGGGCCGTCTTCTTTGAGGTAAGATCTAAGACTCGACCTCCATTGAACCATCCTGCCTCATTCTGAGGCTGCTGGCAGAAATCATCTACCCAGTGAAAGCTACAAAAATCAATGGTCGATGTTCATAGAGATGCCTCGGCTCCAAAAAGGCTCCATGATTGAGGTAAGGGGTGTCTATCTGCACATTCTCACGACTGCTGCGACGAGACGCCCACTCCTCCACTCCGCACAACGACGACAAGTACGACTCTCATCATCAGCATTCGGATTTGGATGATTAAGCCTACACGTACACCATTAATCAAGCTGCGGTAAACACAGGAATGTATGGGGTGATGTAGCCTCCCTACTAGCAGCTCCCGTTATGAGAGGCTCCTAAGTGGAACTCACGGTGTAGGGGTTTAGGGCTCAGGGTTTAGGGTTCTAGGTTCTAGGATAGGCAGGGGATCTATAACGAAGACACATTGTGACGGACTGTGTATGACTTGGGATCCAAGTTGGGTCCCTCGTGCTGGGGCCAGAGAAGGAATAGGAACAGCAGCAGGCACCAGCAGTGACATTGTCGTCGTCGTCGTCGTCGTCGTCGTCGTCAAAATCAAAATAATCATCATCCTCATCGTCATCATCATCATCACCACCATCATCATCGTCGTCATCGCCATTGTCATTGTCACCGCCATTGCCATTGTGATTGCGATTGTCATTATCGTCATCGTCATCATCATCATCATCATCATCCGCAGCAGCATCATCTTCTTCTTCATCATCATCCAATACTACCGGGCTCGAATTCATAGTTTCTGAGATCTTGTATGCACTTTCACCCCAGTGAGCCCGACCCTTAATTGACAAATTCCCTTTTGGTCAGGCTGTTTTAACGCCTCCATATTGGAAAAGCCACATTCTTCGACTTGCAAAACAACAAATCCTAAGCCATCTGTAACTTGAGGACCAGGGTTCTATATCACGCTTTGAAGCATGAGTCCTAGCTCCTACATCCTAGGTTNNAACCTAGGATGTAGGAGCTAGGACTCGTACTTCAAAGCGTGATAGAACCCCTGATAGGGTGAAGGAAGCCTCTTTCAAACACCATAGCAAACCTAAGCAGATTGAGGTATACCTATAGTCGCCGCTGTAGTTCCTTTTTCGGGTTCCCTTTTTGGAACCTAGATTCCTAGATATAGGCTTGATTAAACCCACAAAAGGAGCTACAATGGAGACTAATAGGTACTCTTCAACACACGGGTAAACCGGACCTTCTGGGAACGCCGAACTCGTTGACCCCGCCCATTGAATCACATGGTTGATGATATAAATCCTGCATTACCCATAAACAGGAACATACCATAATTCCCATAGTTTAGGGTCCTTAAGGTAATGCAGGATTTATATCATCAACAGTATGGGTACTCTTAGGGTTCGGGAACCGCTGATACCTGGGGTTTAGGGAATCCCTGGTACTTAAGACTCGAGTATGAAGACACCTTGCATCAGAATCAGGATCCTTGTATAGTTTAAGGATCCCTCTGCAGTTTGAAGTATAGTCCTTGACTCAGAAGGGTATGGTTATAGGGCTGGAATGTTTAGGGTCGTTAGAACCCGAGCTCTCGTCGTCAGGTTCCTGCATGGCAGTGCTCGCACAAGAACCAACAAAGTAAGCTTGGGCTGCCATAAACTCTAAACCCTAAACGCTTTTATTTGAGGTAACAAATATTAAGATCACATATCGGACCCGGGCAGCATGGCAAGTCATGGCAACAAAGACTTATATATGAAAGTGCATTCAAGCTGGGTTCTGATTTCCAGCAAAGGCCACACACACACACACCCACACCCACGCAAAATGTATATTCTCATCAACGTCGGAACGGGCCTTGTAAATCTCACCCACTTCGCGCGGCTCTTCAGTTGACTCTTGCTGCTCGGGTGCGGTCATGTTCACTCCTCCTTCAGCATGTTCTCCTGCCCCCAGGCTTGTTACCAATTTTCTTGCAACCCTAAACCCTAAACCCGATGTAGGTTTTAGGGTTTAGGGACCAAGACTGGACCCCTAAACCCTAAGCCCTCGAACCGAACAACAACATATTGATTGTATGATCATGGCACCTAAACCGTAGGGTTTGGGGTTGAGGGGTGTGATCATGGGACCTAAACCCTAAACCCCGAACCCTAGTAGTTGGAATAACGTTTCGAGTGATCATCTGGTGCAGCTATATGGAGGAGCCGTATGGAATGATATCGGCAATTATTCCAACTCCTGGTAACTCTTGCAGTCCCTTCTGAAATTACCCTAGTCACTAGTCTACATTATAATAATCTCCTATGCCACGCTTACTAAACCCTTGTAGTGACCCGCTCAAGACCCTAATGACCCGTTCAAGACCCCTTCAAAGATGTAATGAGCCTTTCAGCTTAAACCCTAACCCCCTAATCCCTAATCCCCAAAACCCTAAAACCCTGAAGTCCTAAACCCTATACCCTGAAGCCCTTAAACCCTGAAGCCCTAAACCCTAATCCTAAGTTTTGGGCGCTGTTATACTATAAGCATAAGGAACTCCCCAAATATGATTCTTTCAGATGGTGCTAAGTCCTCCGAGGACGTGCCACACCAAATATCATTGGTAACTATCCAAAATCTAGACCTCTATATACATTTATTCAGGCTTCTATCAGCCGCAAAGCACATCGCCAAGCTCTGGTTTCAGCTGCGGTTTAGGGTTTAGGGCTTAGAGGGTTTAGCGATTAGAGTTTAGGGCTTATAGGCCTATAGGCTTAAAGGGTTTAGAGGGATTTGCGTGACAGTTTATCGTTGTCCCCAAAACCTAAACCCCTAAACCCTAAACCCTAAACCCTAAGTTTGGTTTCGGTTCAGAGCTTCTCAAGCTCATGCTTCGGGAGTTTGCTTCCACTGCGTCGAGTGTAGGTGCCTGAATACTTACCGATAATGTTTTAGGATCTCTACTCTTAACCCTAGTCTAATTGGTCCGGCCCCTATCTTAGCAGACTGAAGCAGTGGCTTCGAGGTTCTTCTGAAGCAAGGTTCCAAGGGTTCCGGCATCTGCTTGGATGGTCGTCTAGCCTTTCCATTGAAAACGGACCCAGGGATGTAGCAAGCGGGGTTGTAATGAAGGTGACTGCTGTAGCCTGTTCATGGGCACTGTCAATTGCAACTTTACTTCTAGCTACCCATGAACCTTCAAGTACCCCTTACCCCTACAAATACCCTCATGAAACAAAAAACTGTAAACTATTCAACCAGTCTGACTTAAAAAAACAACTCTGAATAACAAAACCCATGAACATGAAACCCCTAAGCCCTAAACCCTATAAGGTAATCCCCAAAAGGAACTACTTAGGGGCCTATGGGTAAACCGAAACCGTACCGAAACCCTAAAAGCCCTGGCAGAAGCCTTGCGGTCGTCACACCAGACCACAGGCCATTCGTTGGTCACTCGGTACCTGTCACTTCGTGTCTCAGGGTCCTTCCCTCTTCTACCTGCAGTTAGTCAGAAGCCAGGGGGCGGTTCTAAACCCTAAACCCTACACCCTAAACCCCTAAAGCTTAACCGTATCTGTAAACGAACCCAGAAGCTATTTCTTGTTCTAAGCTTCTATATTCTATATGTACTTATGTAGTAGGCTAAGTATTCAGACCCTTGCATCCCGAAGTGCGACTCCAAGGGAGAAGGGACTCCGTAAGTAGTTTTTTGAAGAGTGATAAATGAATAAACATATATATATATATATAGAGAGAGAGAGAGAGTACCGCAACTCCGGGGTTAGGGTTTAGGGACGTATGTATAGCCCTCAGCCTAAACCCTACACCACAAAATCCCTAAACCTACTTACTATGCCCATTGCTTGAGCCTCCCGGCAGGGCTTCAAGCTTGGAGCTGTGCTAGGGAAACAGTCAGTAAACCCTACAAACACCCTAAACCCTACTTACACCCTAAGCCCTAAACCCTCAACACTACAAGCCCTAAACCCTGAACACCCTAAACCCTACAAACCCTCAACCCTAAACCCTAGACCCTACAAGCCCTAAACCCTAAACCCTACAAACCCTAAACCCTACAGACCCTAAGCCCTAAACCCTACTTACACCCTGAACCCCAAGGCTCTAGAGGCTAGAGCTTAACTAGATCCGTGATCCCCGGTGAAACTCATGCACAAAAGCTCCGTTCTTTCTGGAACCCGTAAGCCAAGAAGTTGCACAAAAGGGTGGACACCTAGCTATTCTCCCTTTGCGGGCTGACTTTAAAGCCCAAACCACCCAAGCCGTTGCAAAGCCCTTGCAACAAAACAAAAACCCAAGCCCGAAATCTCGAAACCCGAACCCCTAAATCCACAACATTGCGACCTTGCCCACCTGAACCCTAAACCCTAAACCCTGAACTCTGCACCCTAAACCCTAAACCCTGAACCCTAAACGCTACCTAAACCCTAAACCCTACGCCCTAAACCCTAAACCCTACGCCCCAGATCCTAAACTCTGGTCTTCCGAGGCCCCCAGCCCCAGAAAAAACGCCAGGAGGATATAGCCGAACTTCATCAGGTCCCAGGACCTGACTTTAGAGGGTTTGAGGTTTCGGGACTAGAGTTTAGGGATTAGGGTTTAAAATAGGACCTGACTTCAGAGGGTTTCGGGCTTAGGGCTTAGAGCTTGGGGCTTAGGGTTTAGGGTTTCGGGTTTAGGGTTTCTTCATTCGAGTTTAGGGTTTAGGGTTTAGGGATTAGAGTTTCGGGTTTCAGGTGTAGGGATTAGAGTTTCGGGTTTCGGGATGGGATTAGAGTTTAGGGTTTAGGGATTTAGAGTTTAGGGCTTAGGGTTTAGGGTAGGACCGGACTTCAGAGGGTCAGGATTTCGCGCTTAGGGATTAGAGTTTAGGGATTAGGGTTTAGGGTTTAACATAGGACCTGATTTGAGAGGGTTTAGGGTTTAGGGATTAGAGTTTGGGGCTTAGGGT
>CAJNJA010000226.1:16713-46105 GCA_905231915.1 Symbiodinium necroappetens | reverse complement strand
GTGTGTGTGTGTGTGTGTGGGTGGGTGCGTGCGTGCGTGCGTGCGTGCGTGCGTGCGTGCGTGCGTGCGCGGGTGTGTGTGTGTGTGGGTATGCTGTGCTATACGACTATGCCATGATACAATATAAGATGGTATGATATGATATGATATGATAGGACATGATATCATTTGGTACGATGTGAAATGATATGGTATGGTATGGTATGATATAGTATGTTATGAAAATTTTGTTATGATATGATATGATATGATATGATATGATATGATATGATATGATGATATGACTATGGTGATGATATGATATGATGTGACATGATATGATAAGGTATGATAAGGTATGATATTATTGGATTCGGATTTGGGTGGTACTCTGTGTTGAGCTTGCGACATCGTTGGTTCACGGCTCACACTCCACGGTCCAAGCGCAGTGACCGTGCAGCCGCTCACGCTCCCACCCCCCTCCCCTCCCCTCCCCTCCCCTCCCCTCCCCTCCCAACCCGTGAACGCCGCGCATCCAGATCCTGAGCCCCGAGCTTACGCATGAAATTTAACCGGGCGGAATTGGCTTGGAAAAGGCCGTCTTCGGCACCCTACCTCCCAAGAAACCTCAACGAAGAGGGCCATAGCAAACCGCAAGCCACGCAAACTTGGGTAGCTTGGCCTGAACTGAAGACTTTCGAGGTCGAATTGCCGCTACAGGCTTTTGGAAGAGTTGCTGGGGGGGCCTCTGCATTCGAACTTAGGGTAGTCATGTGTGTGAGGCAGAGAAGGATGCCACGGTTGGCTGGGTCGTCACCTGAGAGGGACATATAGACCCCTTGCTCGAAAACTCAGCTGCAGGGGCTGACGTCCTGCAACCTAAACCCGAATGTCCTTATTGCATGTCATTCAGTATCCCGGACAACCCACTCAAGAGATTCTCACAGAGTTTAAGGTTCTTCAGGTTTGAGGGTAACCCGTAAGTGGCCCGTTGTTTTTGGTTGGGCGGTTCAAATTGTTAAGCTCCTTTCTGGGGTCTGGCTTTTGATGGTCGCTTCGACGGCACGGCCCTTCTAGAGCCTCCTTTCGGGGGCTTTCGGGTTTGAGGGCGATCATCATTTTTGTGGAGAGGGGGGGAGTAGGCTTACGGGGGCTCTTAGTACAGGGTCTTCGAGATTCCATGCTTCAAATCCCAGGCCAACGAGCCCCAAGATCCCCTACCCATAGGCCCCTAAGTAGTTCCTTTTTATGGTTTATATTTAGAATCCTACAAGGTAATCCCAAAAAGGAACTACTTAGGGGCCTATGGGTACAGCCTAAACCCTAAACGCCAGAAAAAGGCCACCTCTCTTTACGAATCTTAAGAACTCCTGGGAGCCACAAACTGCAAATGAAAGCCCTGCATCGTCTCAGCTACATTCCTGGGGCTCACTGGGTTTGGCTTCATGGCAGATTTCATAGAAGTTAAGTTGAAGGCTTGCGAGAAGTTCAGGGTAATCAGGTTGACGGACTGAAGGTTCAGATACCCGGAGCAGTTGACCGGCAGTTGACCAATACCCTACTTGGAGACACAAAGGTGAAGCCTCTTCTTAATAGGGACATCAAAACGCCGTCAGGGGAGCCTGAAATATGGCCATGCATGCAGGGTTTTCATTTTTTGCCCATGAACTTTCATGGGTTCGAAAAGCAGGTACTCAGCCGCGTCATCGAGGAGCTCGCGAAGAAAGAGGCCGGGGTAACTGGCATGGTGCTGAAAGCTTCTGACTGCACCAAGTGGTTCGGGTTTGGGCTTAGGGTTTCGGATTGAGGGTTTAGATTGTATGGTATCCAACTTACGATATTGCCGCGATTGTTATCCCGGGTCTTGAGCATTTGCCTGCATTGCTCGTGAGGTCGTAGAGGGGTAGTAGAAGGGCCTGCATTTTTCTTTACAGGACTACAGGCATGGGATGAAACGTTTAGTCTAAGGGTTCTACAGCAAAAAGTGTTCACCAATCTCCGATGCTTTGAGTGCATCCTTGTCCCTACCGGTGGGAGCGTCGACAGGGTCTACTGAAGGAACGCTGATGTCCTAGACCCTCCATCTACCCTAAATCCGTAATTCCCGACCCTTTACCCCCTACTTGAGGGTACTTGGAGGGTGCTGGGTATGGAAGCCTTTTTTCGCCTGGTCAGGGCTTTAGGGCCTCTCGGTAATAGGGCCTTTAGGGATTAGGGGTTGAGGGTTTAGGGTTTAGGGTGTTCATGGTGGGGACAAAGGGCTTTCGACATTGAAGTAGAAGGTGGCCGTTAGAAATTAGAAAGCAAGATCCGGACCCCAGACTCGCTCTGCTTAGGGTTTAGGGTTCAGAGTTCAGGGTTTAGGCTTTAGGGGTTCTTGTCCAAGATTCCTGTTTCCTCTGCGGGTTCTAGCATCGTATGTAAAGCTGTCTTCGCCACATGGGATCGCTGGTAGTGGAGGGAAACCTGAAGCCCAAAGCCCAAATCCCCAACTTCATGCCCTGAACCCTACACCATAAGCTTAAGCCCTGAAGCTCTAAAAATCTCAAGCCGTATGTACATGTAAAACACAGTAAGGCAAAGCCCCCCAAGCTTCACATGTTCTGTTCTGACCCTCGTCTTGGATTTGTTGGGAAGACTTTGGTCCCCGCAATTGTTACAAGCGGCAACCAAATTCACGGAGAGTTTAAACTCTCCGTCAAACTACCCCTAAACCCTAGGCCATCAACCCTTAGTATTGTCATGGCACCTGCCGCGTGCAACAACGTGCGCATACCAAGAGTCCACGCCGAGCTCCGGCATGCTAGGACTTAGGGTTCAGGTCTTAAAGCTCGAAGCCCAAAACCTTCAAAACCTCTAAAGACGCGATATGTCAGCCTGATGCCCCGTCCATCGTCGGGCTCCGCATCGTGAAGGGTGCCAAAGGAGATGGCGTGGCGCCGACTTCATTTGGATCGGCCCAGTGGTGCCTTCGGGGTTGGGTGTTTGGGTTGAGGGTTTGGAGCTTATAGGGTTTAGGGTTTTGGGGCTTATAGGGTTTAGGGTTGGGGGTTTGGGTTGAGGGTTTGGGGTTTATAGGGTTTAGGGTTTTGGGGCTTATAGGGTTGAGGGTTTGGGGCTTATAGGGTTGAGGGTTGGGGTTTATAGGGAGGGTTTGGGGTTTAACAAACCTCTGAAGAGGGGAGGGGGGCCTTGGTAAAAGGGTTCGGGAGGGGTCTTGGGGTTGGAGGGTTGGGGTGCTGAGGGACCTTGCTTGTTATTTTGATTCGTTCAGAGAGGCTCAGGAAGCTTAGACTACTCGGATATGCGGCCCCTTAGGGGAGCCATCAGGAAGGGCATCTTTCGGATGGGAGCTCACACAAACAACACGCCATGTAGCGGTTCGGTCTTCACACCATTATCCTAAACCCTAAATCTTACAAATTTAGCCTATAAGCTCTAAGCCCGTAATACACCGTTATCAATGAGGACCTTGGAAACTTAGCAGTACATTCCTCGGATAAGAAGGACGGTTTAGGGTGAAAAAACACTAGACCGCTAAACCATCCTAAACCCACTGCAAAAAAATAAGCCAACGCCCTTGGAAACCTCACAAACCCCGGTCCTAAGCCCCCCAAAACCCAGCCCCAAACCCTAAAGCCTTCGAAAGCTCTGGAAGCCCTGAATCTTGTCGTAACCAGGATGCCAGCGCCCGTGGCGGGGCCGGAAGGCTGCGCATTGGGAATACCCTTAGAAACCCTATGATTTGAAATTCTGAAGGTCCCTAAGCTCCCCAGACCTTCCAATATCCCTTGATTGAGGAATATGCCTTCAGGGATCCCAGGATATCTTAGGGTTTAGGGTCCAGGGGTCTAGCTTGCAATAAGGATCCTACGACCATTTAAGGTATAGTCCTAGGTAAGGGATCTTGGAAGCAGGACCCTGCAAAAAACAATCATGTGGCCCGACAACCCTGAAGTTACCTGTACATGTTCCCGAGCTTGAGGAAATGGGGCGCCTGGGAGGCCCTAGTTGAAGGATCATGGGACTTAGTAAGTATGGTTACCCATAGGCCCCTAAGTAGTTCCTTTTTGGGATTACTTTCTAGGATTCCTAAATATAAGCCATAAAAGGAACTACTTAGGGGCCTATATGGGTACAAGTACTGCAATTGGGGGTTATTGTATGTAAATTAAAGTATAGTATAGTTGCAGAAGCCAGACCCTTGATGGCAGTTCTTTGTTGAAGAACCAACTCCAAGTTAGGGTCTGCCCGAAACACCCTGCATCCTAAAGCGTAGACCCCAAACCCTCAACACCAAACAGCGAAAAAAACAAAAAAAAACAAGCGCCAAGAAGAATAACTGCAGCTTAAGGGCCCAGGAATGATCCCGAAGCCCCTGAGCTCCAATAGTCCCCTGCAAAACGGCTGAGGACGTCAAAGTCCTAATTTGGGGTTTAGGGCTTTAGGGTTTAGGTTTAGGGTTCCTGATTTCGGGATCTGAATAGTTGGGTGTTAGGGGTATAAAGCTGTAGGGTTCCGGGTAGTAGCAGCATGTACGATTTCTTAGGGTTCCTGAATAGAGTTACAGGTATGGCCTAATAAGCCCCCGGCCCTACTGAAGGCCACTATCATAGACTCCTCTACCCTGCGCCTGAGCCACAAAACTAGTGAGCAAAGCGCATGAATCGTGATGAAGACAATGATCCGAAACAATCTCCACACGACTGGTTTCGAAATGCATGCAGACCCAGACAACGCTTGTACAACAGCAAGAGCCACTTCCGTAAGCCACGGAGGAAGCTCGGCTATGCAAACTCGCCCGCGGTGGCGAATGCCAATAAGATGCTCGGATGGCTAAGCCGCCCTACCTGTAGCCCCCCCCCAAAGAAACCCTCGACCAGACACCCTAAACTTAACCCAAGTTGAGCCCCAAACCCTACATCCTAGCATCGGGATGACAGCCCAGAGTACCTATTTTTTTGAGGATTTTTGACCTCAGGTAAGGCTTTTGAAACCCAACCAACAAACAACCGCAGGCCCGAAGGTCCGACATCCCCTAGCCTTGAGTTTCGTTGGAGGCTCTAGGACCCGAAACCCGGGACCTCAAATCCGAAAGTCCAACATCGAAGATCCTAGATTGAACTCTTTTTCAGCCACAACGTCCGAAGCGGTGTTGCTCAAAGAGCTTGGCGGCATAGGTTTCAATACTTTCTATGTACAATATGTTTCTGTGCTTTTTCAGTCCTAACAACTCTGAAACCAAGTCTCTCACCCAGGTACTGTTGTGGGGGATACAGTCGTAATATAGAAACCCTACATCCTACTATATAGGTACTTACGATCCTGTGAGTAAGGACTGAGCACTATTCTTGGGCTTTCGGACCCCTCAAGCCACATCATATAAGCTTTTATACGCCTGTTGCGGCTGCAGCCTTGGGGCAAAGGCCGATGCTGAATCCTAAACCCGAAACCCCCTAAACCCCCTAAGCCCGAAACCCTAAACCCCTTAAAACCTAAACCCCAAACCCCCTAAACCCCCTAAACCCGAAAGCCTAAACCCCTTAAAACCTAAACCCTGATAAAACCCTAAACCCAACCCTAAACCCGAAAACCCGAAAACACCCTTAACCCCAGACCCCCGCAAAACACAAAATGCCCCAGGAACTGCGGCTACGGAGGCTCCTCGAGCTCTCATCCGGAGGCATCCCAGACTTGAAAACGTAGGGATTTAGGGTTTAGGGTTTAGGGCTTAGGGTTTAGGGTTTTAGGGTTTAGGGTTTTAGGGTTTAGGGTTTAGGGATTCGGTATCTGCCTGGAAGGGTTTAGGCTTGAGGGTAAAATTCGGTTTTAAGTGTAGGCCTTGGGGCTAGTTGAGGGTTTGTTTAGTTTAGGGTTTAGGGTTTAGGGTCTGTTTAGCGTTTAGGGTTCGGTGTCCGTTTAGGGTTTGGTGTTTAGGGTTTCTATCAAGGGCCCAGGAAGGCTTCTGCAAGAGGCCACTACTGCAGGGCTACATAGCTAGGAAGAGGCCAGGGGAACAACAAACCCTAGAACTGTTTAGGGTTTAACCCTAAACCCTACCCTAAACCCTAAACCCTAATTTATAAACCCTAAACCCTAAACCCTAAAAACCCTAACACCTCTGCCCTCATTGAAGCGCCGAAGCCTCAAGCAAAGGAACAAGCAGCGCAGCTTCGTTGCTTTTTTCGGGGCAAAGAGCCTTCCGATCCCACCCCAACCAAAGAAAGCGGCCAACTCCCAAAGCTCCTGAAGCAGCCAGCCTCTTTTGCAATTTCAGTCAAATCTTGGGGGATAGGATAGAGAACAGCTAGACAGGGACCCAAAAAAAAAGGGTATATGGCATAATATCAACTCTTCCGACCTCTACGTCGCATCTCTGGGCTCCTAAACTTCGACGTTCTGAGTCCCAAAGTCGAACCTCGCCTATAAGGCTCTTACATTTATAAGCCCACTACACCCCAAAATTCAGGTTAGTTGCTACCTGGACGCCCAAAAGTAGGTAGAATAATGGCCCAACACCTATAAAAGGCCATTATTCTACATACTCTGGGGGTCCAGGTATGGTCCGAAACCCAGAAACACTACGTAGCCTTCAAGGCCAGGTCTGGTCCCGGAAGCCGAATCGTAAAATGCACATCGCCCAAAAGGTAAGTTTAGGGTTTAGGGTTTTATGGGGTTTAGGGGTTTAGGGTTCAGGGTTTTTTAGCGTTTTAGGGTTTAGGGGTTTAGGGGTTAGGGTTTTAGGGTTTAGGTTTTAGGGTTTAGGGGTTTAGGGGTTAGGGTTTAGAGTTCACTCCAGAGTCATGCTTTGGCAGCAAGGGTTGTTCTTAATGTCTAAGCTGGCCGACATTTGGACTTGGTATGAGTCTCAAGCTAAACCTATGTATATACGTACAGCTCTATGTGTCAAGGCGTTCAGGAAGCTAGTTCGCTTTCAGGCACTGAGCCGTCCAGTGTATCACCATCATACTGGGACCCTGAAGCCACAACACACAAGGCTTAACTCCAATTGTTCGGGTGGTCTCAGGGCTACGGATAAGCGGCTCAATGAAGTTTTCAAGGATTCGGAAACTTAGTGAGTCGGGTATTGTATGTCAGACAGCAGTTGTTAGAAACACTGAAAACCCCGATTAACTATTCATCACCTTGATTTGCTAAGTCCCCTGATCCGCTAAACTTTAGGTTTAGGGTTTTGGGTTTAGGGCTCTAGTCTCTAAGCCCCTAAATGTCACAGGACTGGGCACAAGACCCTCAGAACGGAGCGGGCAATGCAGGATTCAAAGCTCCAAGTAGGGACCGGGCCGGACGGGGGGTTCGGTTTGGCCGAGGCCAAGGACGACTATGGCAATCTCCAGGACCTGGGTTCTTTTTGGCCCCAGGGCTTTGGCCGTAGGGTTTTGGGGGGTTTTGGTGGTTTTTTGGCGTTATAGGGTCAAGGATGTCAGGCTCTGGGTTGACAGTTTCGGGCAGTGGCTAAGGGTTCTAGGGTACAACGGCTAGGGTTTGGGTAGGGTTTAGGGGTGTAGGTTTAGGATTAGTGGCTTAGGGCTGCTTAGGGCTTGGAGCTTGTTTTTTTCCGCGAAAGATGCTACGAGGGCTGGGTCATTAAGAGGTGTGTGTAGGCTGTCCGAAGTCAGTGTTCGTACGATAAGTTGCGATCGGAAAAGTTTGGGCTCATGGATGTTGCCGGTATAGCAGCTTGCCGTACGAGGTTCGGGACATGCAGCTTCCTTCTGAGCTGCGCGCCTCGGAGACTCCTTTGCTTTCATACTCCTTTGGGTCCTTGGAATGAGGATCCTACTATTTAGGGTACTATATTAGGGTCCCCTATTTCTGCAGTGCTTGAACCAGTTTAGCCGCCGTCTGGGCAGATTTGGGGTATACAGCCTCATGAGCCGATTGTGGATTTAGGGTTCAGTGGTTTAGGGTCTACCTGGACCCCAAGAGTATGTAGAATAATGGCCAGTGCTGGGCCATTATTCTACCTACTTTTTGGGGGTCCAAGTAGGGTTTAGTTCAGACAAGACAGTCGCTGTGTTGTAAATTGGGTAGTTGCCTCTTTTGTGTCACGAACAAAAGCTCCAAAGCATTCCTGGCACCTCCAATCGTGTTCTTAAGCCCTAGATAGACCCTTAAATGTAGTACCTTTTATTGGATGACCTATTTAATGCTTAGGATCCTATAATATGAAACTAAGGTAACCAAAAAAAGTACTACATGTAAGGGTCTAGGCAAGCCTAAATGCCCTAAATCCTAAGCCCCAAACCCTAAGCTTCTGAATTTCTGAGAAATCCTGAGTCCTTAAACCCAAAGACGCGAGAAACCTGCAAACCTTGGACCCCGTGCCCTAGACCCTGCAACCCCCACATCTGAAACCTCTACTAAGTAAGCAGGATTACATGTTAGCAGGGTTTCTTGTAGCGTTTATAAGGGTAGGTGTTACAAGGATGTACGGGTTTAAACCCCTAGGTGTCAACCAGGACCGTGGGAGTGTTTGGAAATCGGGGTTAGGGTTTAGTTAGTGGGGTTTTAGGGTAGCGTTCTTGGATGCCGAAACGCGGCCAGGAAGAGCTCTTGGTGGACTATGGGGCAGCCAGCGGCTAAGATCCACAGAGTTTTCTTGATCCTGGGCTTGGAGTGCAGGTTCTGTGCAGGGTTTTGGGATTCGAGGTTTAGGGTCCCTAAACCCTAACCCCTAAATCCTGAACCCTAAGCTTAAATCCTAAACCCTAAACCCTGAGCCCTAAACTTAAACCCTAAACCGACCCTGAACCCACGAACCCCTAAACCTGCAAACTTTTGGGGGCTTGGGGCCGTGTCAGGTGCCTTGTTTGGTTCCGAGATTTTCGCGTCGGTTTAGGGTTTATAGGTTTAGCCATAAACAAAAGCAAAAAAGCTCGGACCTCTTCTTCCTAAACCCTAAACCCTAAATTGAGGCCGTCCTGGAGATCCTCGAGGAGAGCGACTGCCTTGAGTGCATCTTCGAGGCTGAGATAGGGTTTAGGGTTTAGGGGTTTAGGGTTTAGAGGCTTAGGGTTTAGGGGTTTAGGTTGTTCCGCTTGCAGGTTTCTGTGTGATGTGAGGGTTTATGGGGTGCCTTCGGAGGATCTGGAGCAACTTGTAGATACAGGAGGCAAAGGGTTGTGTCAGGAGGTCATCCCCAGACCTTCAACCCTAAACCCCTGTACTCTAAGCCTTAAACGCTAGACCGCTAGACCCTAAACCTTAAACGCTAAACCGCTCAACTTTAAAACCCTTGAACCCCTAAACCCTTAACCCCTAAAACCCTAAAACCCTAAACCCCTAAACCCTAAACCTTGGGCAATCCCGGTGACGAATGAGTGGCGTGTGGTAGCATAAGCTCGTCTCCGCAGTTCCAAGACCCCTTCGGAGCTGAGGAAAAAGGCGCTCAAACGAGAGGCAATGTTCCTTTAGGCTTTATAATAGGGTTTAGGGGTTCAGGGTTTAGAGGTTCAGGGTTTAGGGGTTAGGTCTCTCTCTCTCTCTCTCTCTTTGTCGCATGGTTTGAGAGCTCGAGGCTTCCGGAAGCTTCAGCTTTCCGGGCTTAGGATCTTACCTGTAGTCTCCATTGTAGTTCCTTTTGGGCGTTCCCTTAAATAGGATCTTACATCCTACATTTAAAACTGGTGTAACCAAAAAAGGAACTGCAATGGAGACTATAGGTACTGTCGGGTGCTTTCAACATGACCCGTGTCCCGCCGGCTGGCCCCAGACCGCCCCAAACGGCAGCCTGGAGTTCGGCAATTCGGGGCTTACCTAGAGTGTGCATTGTTTTTTTTTCCTTTTTTGGTTAAATGGGAGTTTCCGACAATTAGGGTACCTTATTTTGGGGTCCTTAGAATCAGGAGCCTACTATTTAGGGTACTATATTAGGGTCCCCTATTTTCGGAAACCCTCCCAAATAAGTTATATATTCAGAACCCTGAACAGGAAGTACAATGAAGAGTATAGGCAGGGCTTCAGCACCCAGGACCTCAAGTGCAAGGGACTCAGATCCGAGACTTGAAGACAGACAAAGACCGCCCCACACATGGCTTGTGAGGCTTTTTTAGGGCTTAGGGTTTATAGGGTTTAGGGATTATAGGGCTTAGGACTTAGGGTTTAGGGAATAGGGTTGCAGGGCCCCTTGGACTGCAAAGTTAAGAGCCTGACGTTTTTGCATTCTTTCTTGAAGCCGCGTTCCGAAGTTCCGAAGCCAGATGGGGACTGCAGACACTGCGCGATTTAGTAGACACATGCTGCTATATCATGACCCTTTTTCCAGAAGAGCCGATTGAGCCTAAACGCTTTGTACCAACACCCTGAACTCAAAACCTCAAAACCCCGAACCTCCTGAACCCTAAACCCCTAAATACCCGAAACACTCAACCTTGGCTTTTTTTTGAGGAAAGCCAGGATTCCCAGCACCCGCAAGCAGGTCCAGGCGCCATCCAAGGTGGCCAAGGAGCTGTTGTTGCTGCCTTTAGGGCTTCTACCACCGGTGCTACTACCAGTAACAGAATTCAGCTCGCTTCCGGCATGGGGCAGGATAGCATCCAGGCCGCGGGAGTTTCCATCGGAGACTTCAAGGCACATTGTCGGGCTCCGGGTTCGAGATTAATGAGGGTTTAAAAAATTTTAATTGTTTAGAAAGGTTTAGATTTTTGGCTTAAAGTTTAGGGTTCTGCGGGGAAGTATATCCACGGCGAATGTGCTATTGAAGGATGGTCATATTTTGATAGGATTCGGGTTTCACAAACCATTACCTGCAGACAAGACTTGAATGCTGCGTGCTA
Organism: Symbiodinium necroappetens; assembly: GCA_905231915.1. Taxonomy (NCBI): domain Eukaryota; class Dinophyceae; order Suessiales; family Symbiodiniaceae; genus Symbiodinium; species Symbiodinium necroappetens. The sequence goes on along the minus strand of CAJNJA010000226.1, from coordinate 35,330 downwards.
ATGCACGTAAACGGTTTAAACAAAACTATCCAAATCTATGTACACATACATGAATGCATCCGGGCATGCCTCCTCCCCTACCTGCCTACCTTCCTCCCTGCCTGCCTGCCGGCCTGCCTGCCTGCCTGCCTGCCTGCGTGCCTGCCTGCCTGCCTTGCATACGTACGTACATACGTACAAATACATACATACGTATACGTGCACAGACTGCATTCCTGTCACCAACAAACTGCTTGACTAATTCAGAAAAGGGGACTGGGAGACAGAAGAACAGACAGACTACCATGCAGTATAGGAGGTGTAATTTTGGTCAGATGTAGTATATAGAATGATAAGAAAAAGATGCAAGGAGACCGACAGATTGCCAAAAAAGAGAGGGCAGCGAGCGAGTGCCAGACAGAGAAGGCATGCAGACAGCGGAAGCCCTAAGATTGCAGCAGCTGTCAGTTCTAATCAACAATGAATGAGCAGGAACTTCTTCATGATGTCGGAATATACCCTCGAAGCCTGAACCAGACATCATCCGAAGCCCAAGACGAGTTCCGCCCTGATCAACTGACTTAGCACTACGATTGGCATGCTAACACCGTAGGCCCCCGTAACCCCGAACTCTACGGCCCCTCCTCAGACCCCTATCCCTCCAGGTACCTACTATATAGGGTACTAGAGGCCCTATATAGTAGGTACCTGGAGGGATAGGGAACTTCTTGAGTCCGCTTTTGCAGACCATCCGCGTCCTGGGCACTGGAGCTTCGTGCCGAGTTGTCCAGGCAGGACGGACAAAAGGGTTTCGGGCAAAGGTGGCTGCAGGACTGTCGAGAATTCCGGAGTTTGGGGCTGTGTCCAAAGCCCGTATTCATGGAAATACCATTACAAGTGCTACTAGGTTTAGGCTGTCGGGCCTACTTGCTTTGCCACTGTCAGTGCTACAGGTGTGAGCATGGGTAGCATTCACCTGATCACTCTCTCACTGTTGTTAGCGCTGTGCATGCCACTGGTTGTTGATGTAGGTGTGGTTTCATGCTATGATTACATGCCTGATCAATTTCAGTTTTGGCCGAACATGCTAATTGTTCTTGTGAATGTCGCTGCGTTAGTCATGACCATTGTTATGCCAATCAGTTGCCCTTCGCCTTCTAGCATGGTCGTGTTAATCATGGAATCATGGGTCATGCTTGTGTTGTTGGTTGTGGGTCTGGTGATGATGATGCTGCTGATGTTCATGGTGATGGGAGGCGGAGGGGGGATTCACAAACAGCTCCGCAAGCAACGTTTAACGTGATATATATATATATATATATATTTGCACTTTTTCCCACGGCATCTCAGGTCCGGCATAAGCTCACCGGCGGGGAGTATGCTGTGAAGGCACGAGGAAAAAGAAACCACTAAAGCCCTCAGGCCCTAGACTCTTTAGGGTTTAGGGCTTTTTTTTGTTACCGTAGTTTCTAGTGTAGGATCCTAGCCATAAAGTGAGTCATCCAGAAAATGGTACTAGGTTGAACCGTTTTCGGTTGACTCCTAAGCTCCCATCTGCTCAAGGGTTCTCCGGTCTTGGCCATGGGTTTAGGGTTTAGGGTTTAGGGGCTTAGGGTTTAGGGATGGCATCGAGGATACGAGGCACTACACAATCAAAACGTCATGGGAAATCTGGAGATCCCAGAATCGGGGGTCCTTCAGCTATACTAAAGTTCAAGTGCTTTAAGGAGTCAGCATAGGTGACATCGACACTTAATCGAAAGCTTTAGTAAGGATTCAGGGGCCAGGTCTATGTGGCAGGTTGCGATAGATCTTGGGTATGTGCGGTCACCTATAAGAATGATGTCTTTGACATAGCCAGACAGCCGTCAGCCGTCTGGTACGAGGTTTCAGGTCCAAAAGATTACACTTTCTGGATCAGCCTTGCTTGAGGGGTTCCGGTTTTGAGGATGTCAAGAAAGTTGAGATTTGTTCTGGGGCTGGGATGTGAGATGTTTGGATTCAGCAAATCCAATGATTCCAATTTTGAAGACTCCCCTAAACCCTAAACCCTCGGACCCAAAGGCCATGGAGCAAAGACTGTTTTCGTTCCGAGCCCGTACCTTCTCTTTGTTGAGCCCTAACGACCAAAAGCCCCGCAAACCCTCTAAACCCCCCAAAAACGGTGCACTTCAAGGGATTTATATCGCAAGCCGAGCCGGGAAAGCGTTATGCAAGGTAGCCAAAAGCAGGAGCTTCAATCCAGGGTCTAAGCCACTAGGTTTTTGTGTGTCGGGCAAGAGTGTGTTAAGGTGGGTCGTCCAGGGGAGTGCATGGTTAGCGCCTGGAGTCACAAACCCCAAACAAGAGAGCTACGATGACCCTCGTTTGAAGGGCCCCCGTTTCAAGATGTGAGGGCAGTCGTCTTTCATGAGCCTCCTTTCTGCTTCGATGTTAGTTTCCAGGGCTTGTTCCTTAAGGACCAAATCACCCATAAGAGTAAGGGCCATGTGCCCTAATACTATGTCTATGAATCCTTATTTGGTATATGAACCTTAAACCCTCTTAGGGTTGATTTCCTCCTACTTTAAGGTTATGCAGCAAGCCCAAACCCTAGACCTCAACAAACGACGAGAAAGGGAACCGGAAACATTCGCAGGTCCTCAGTAAGCGAAAGCTTGTGACGCACGACAAGAAGCTGGAACGTGCTTATCCAAGCTACCAGCTTTGGCGTGTAGCTTTTTCGGATTTGGTAGTTTTGAACGGGCACAGGCCCTGTGGGTCCAGACATGGTAGCACTAGCTGTGGATTTGTGTTCAGCGGAGTCTTTGCCTACGAGGTACTTGGACACACGACTTGTGAGCATGTTGAAGTGTTTCGGGCTTGGAGATGACTCTTTAAGCACCCAAGAGAGACAGATCATTCCGAGGGCTCATGATCTGGGCTTAGGGTCCAAGTCTAGAGTTGATGATGTGGGAGATTAGAGCTTCAGATTAGGGTTCAGGCTTTTGGGTTTGTTTGGAACTGAGATCGAGCCATCGAGAGCGAGAGTACCTCACTTCAGATCATGTCTTGGCACCTGCATCCGATGACCAACAGCTTCGACGACATTTGTGGTTCAGGGTTTGCCTTGGGTCCAAGAGCTTTGCGGCATCAGGTGCCATCGCCGAGAAGCGTGTACTTGCACGGTTGAGCCATCCGTGGTTCCCTCAGAAACGGTCTCCAAGCAAATCCCCACCAAACAGAATTCTTAGGGTTTAGGGTTTAGTCTTACCCGGTACGTGTACCCTAAACCCCTGACCCTAAACCCTAAATTATACTCTAGCTTTTTGGGGTTTTATGGGTGTCCTCCTGGAATAGGGATAGAAGGTCAGGGAAATGATTGCCTCCATAATCCTACGCCCTAACCCGAAAGGATCAGCCATTGGGCACCTGGATCTTGCCGTCTCGGTTAAGGATTTAAGGTTTGGGTTTTAGGTTTTACGGTGTAGGGTTTTGGGTTGCGGTTCTTTAGGTTTTAGTGTGTAGGGTTTAGGGTTTAGGGTTTGGGGTTTAGGGTTTGGGGGTTTAGGGGGTTTAGGGTTTGGGCATTTCGGATGTTGGGTAGATGTTTTCGCACGCAACTGTGCAGCTTCAAGACTTTCCCCATATGACCTGGTGCCTAAACCCTAAACCCATTCGTCCCGACCTCGGTTCAGTACCCAGTGCTTCGTTCAGGGATAGGGGTTGCTTTGAGCACTCGTTCCTGGGTTTCAGTGGACGGGTGTATGGTCCACGAACTACCATTCGAATTGTCCAAGTATTTTCGCTTGAACGCTGACATAAGTTTGGCCGGATACCTGCAAAACACTAAAACCCTAAACCCTGAAACCCGAAAGCATCCCTGCACCCCTGAACGACAGCCCCTCTCATGGCCCTTTCAAGCAACCCCGGCGCCTCCCAACAGGTTCGTGGTCTCGTTGCATTGGGCATTCCAGACACAGGGACACCTGTTCCTGGTCTTGGACTACTGCTCGGGTGGCCCTCCTCCCTTGTGGGCCAGGCTTGTACCATAAAGGGGACCCAAAACCCTAAACCCTAAACCATAAAGGAGGCCCACAATAATTTTTTAAGGCCCCTGCAGTATGCATCTTCTTCGGTTTTGGGAAGTCGGGCTTGGGCTTAATGGCTTTGAACCCTAGACCTCTCTCTATTATAAATATATAAGAATGTACATGTAAAAAAATAACCGGATAAATATACATATATATATATATTTTTTTAAATACAAACCTTAATTCTGTCGTTGAATCTGGGTTTTTCGGTGCTCTTTTGCACCTAATTCAATGAAGAAAAACCCAAATTCAACGAAGAAGGCCCATATTCAACGAAGGCCGGCAGGAAAACTGAATATGGTTTTTCCTTGTCGTCAACGAAGAAAAAACGAAGGCCGGCAAGGAAATACCTATCTTCATTGAAGTTCTCCATTCCTTGAATATGTTTTTTTTTTTGTTTTTCGGTGCTTTTTCCGTCAAATTCAACGGTTTAAGGGCGAGTCTGAAGCTGCATCATAAGGTTTACTGATGAAACTGCCATATGCAAGGAGACTTTGGGGTTGATGGTTCAGGGTTTACTGTAGGGCTTAGTGCTCAGGGTTTAGGGCAGGTCCTGAGAGAACGCTATGCAGGGTGCCGTAACCTTGCACGAGTTTCGGATTTAAGTTCAGAGGCCTTTACGATTTAGGGTTTAGGGTTGTGGGATGAAGCATCACTTCTGCCATCGACGCACATGTTTGTCCGTTTTGAGTGTCATGCTTCCGACTCCATGATCCACTTGTGCTCTCGCCGCCGCAGTTTCTACCTGCTACACTGAAGCTTCAGCCCACAAGTGGTGCCGCAAACATACATATCTGTGCTGTAGCTACAAGGGCAGGCTAGACTTCAGGGGATATATCCACTGGCATGAGGTCACTGTTTAGCGTTTAGGATTTAGGTATTCAGCAGATCATTCGATCAAGGTCATGTCGCCAGACGAAGCACAACATTGCATGAACGATGCTAGCGAATTCTTTTTCCCCGAATATCAGGACGATCAGTCATCGGATTCTTCCATGACTTCAATGTTTTCAGGCTCTGTACATACACCGGCACCCAAAACTTGTGTGGCTTCTCGCTGCCGCAGCGCCAAAACAGCAGGCAGAGCCATTGAATGGTTTGGCTTTGCGATAGAAAGACTTTCGAGTTGTGGGTTTAGAGTTTAGGGTTTAGGTTTGGATTTAGGATTTAGGATGTGAGGTTGGGGCTTGGTTTGCGGGCCCTGAATCCGATCGTTCGCTTGAAGTGGGGGCACACCCCGGACCATGAGCAATGTCCTTTCAGGACACGCTTGCACATGTCATGAACATAACACTACAGCACAGCGCCGATCTTTGTAGCCAGGCCTAACCGCAAAACTCCAAAGCCCACAAACCGCAAAGCCGCAAGCCGCAGGCCCAACACCACCCCCACAAAAAAGCCAAAAACAAAGCCCCAAACCCTCAAGGCCCAGAAGCCCCAAACTCAAAGGTGCAATGTTGGGGGCGTGAAGAGCTACAGTATGTTTTTCGGGTATGTCGTACTATAATTATGCACGGATTGTCAGGGGATGCTATGAATCGTTAATCCGACCCCGATATGATACTACCGTAGTATAGCAAAGCCACCCAGGCCTCATGGACGACGACCTGAACAAGCCCAACCCTCGGCGGGTGCAGCCTCCACAACGCATTCCTGGATCACAGGCTCCGCAATGGGGGGATGTCAAGGATGTGGGCTTTCGGACAACATGGTCTAGGGGCTTAAAAAAAAGGCGAGCCTGACTACTTCCCAATTTCGGTGACTCCTTATTAAAATGATACTATAAAGGAGCCCAAAACCCTATTCTGATTATTGAGGCCCTAGAGTAGGTTTAGAGGGTCTCCGGAGTTTCTGCGATTGGGTCTCCGGCAGATTCAGGTGATGCACAGATGTGGGAGTAGCAGGATTCCAGGGCTGTGAGCAGGGAGGGCTCTAGGTAGATTCTAGATTGAGGACTTCCGAACTTTAGGCCCCTATTAAACTAACCTCTAGATTTGAGTACCAGCAGATTGGAGGATAGGATCTGCAAAGCAGATGTAACCTCATAGCAGCGGTGGTTGGTGGTTGCTGCTTGTAACGTGTCTCGTGCGACATCGTTTACCCTATTGGCGATGAACCATCTCGTTGCAAGTGCTAAATCCTAAACCCCAAACCCTAAACCCCAAACCCTAAACCCTAAACCCACGCTTTCACCTTCTTCACAGCCCAAGAAGGCCTCTGCACAGACATGTAGAGTTTAGGCTGGTAGGGTTCGGGAGTTGGGTTTAGGGTATGCGTGTCTTTGTTTCGATGTCACAGGGTTGGGGTTTAGGGTTTAGGGCTCAGGGTGGTTATTCATGATAGTCAGGCCCGTTGTCGTCGTGGTTTCTGCTGCTGCTGCTGCTGCTGCTGCTGCGAAATGGAGGTAGCTGACATCGTTGGAGCTAGACGGCAACAGTCAGAGCAAACGATTTGAAGGCTGCTTCCCCGCAAGCGACGCGCCAAGATCACTAGCGTAGGGGCTTTCATAGTTAGAATACGTTTTGGGTACACAACATGTACCCTGAGGAATACATCATTCATAATTATTCAGAGCCCCTTTTTGTTACGGCCGCAGTATCCGGCTGAAAGATACGGGCTTCCCCTGTTTCCCTCAGGCACCTTCCTCGCCGTCAGAGCCTTCCTGGCGATGCTTCCGGGATTTCGGTTGTAGGTTTACAGAAACACACGACATACTGTTGATGATGTAAATCCTGCATTGCCTTAAGAACCCTAAACTATGGGAATTTTAGTATACTCCTTATTATGGGCAATGCAGGATTTATATCATCAACCGTACCATAAACCCGAAGCCGGCCCGAAACCCGATAAAACCCCACAGCCAGATGCCCCAAACCCAAAGCTCTGCAAGACACGTCGAGTCATATATTTCCTTACAAGGGGTGGAACGGTCCAGTACGCTGCAGTCAATACCAGCGAACCCTGAAGCAGTGCTTATCCGGCCTGGGGTTTACCGGTTTACCCCACCCTGAGCCCTAAACCGTAAGCCCTAAATCCTGAACCCCTAGACCCTATTTAAACCCGTGCAGCCGCCAAAGGGCCCGTTCGGCTTCTGCATGTTCCGTTCTGCTGGGTTTAGGGGGTTTTAGGGTTTAGGGTTTTAGGGTTTCGGGGTGTAGCTCTAGGTTTTAGGTTCAAGGCGTTCTGGGAATTGGGCTTTAGCACCTTTACGTTTTTCAGGGAATTGAGTCGAGAGCTTTACCAAATCGTATACACATCCGTCGAAAAAGGCCATGTAAGGGGATAAACGATGGCTAAGGACTCTAATGACTCAGACCCCCGATACTCCGCACCAGTTGAGGCCACGGGTCTGTGAACGTCGATGGATCCCGGTGCCCGGTATAGCCTGCAAGAGAGGATGTTGTTGCAAGGTTCCTTTCCCTCGACTGCTCTTAGGAATTGTGTTTCTTGGTATAATATAGCTCCAGGGATACTAAGAAAGCTTGTATGCCAGGTTTGCAGTTTTTTAGCCCCACAATAAAAGGTAGATTCTCGTAGGTTAAGAGATCCTACCTTCTCCTGCTTCGTTGCAGGGCCTCAAATCTCTACTTTGTCGGTACTGGGACCAATGCCCAAGCTCGAACCCCGAGTGGCAGAGCACGCCCTAAACCCCTACACCCTGAGCCCGACACCCTAAACCCGACCTGGACCCTAAAGAACCTACCTTTTTACGGTTCCTTATCATGAATTCTTTATATAAGTCCTGAAAAAGGGTAGGGTATTTGGGGTTAAGGCAAACCCTAAACTTTGAGTTACCGGGCAAAGCCAGGGCTCGCAGCCCCTGGCAACAGTGGGCTGGGCTCCTCCAAGGCCACACGGATGCAGAGGGTTTAGGGTTTTTTGTTTATGGGTTTAAGGGTTTAGGGTTTAGGGGTTTAGGGGTTTAGGGGTTTAGGGTTTGTTTGTTTAGGGTTAGGGTAACAGTTGAATAAGGTTTATAGTAGAGTAGTAGAGATATACTGTATACTGTTACACTGTATGGGTGCCGTACTCAAGGGAAGGGTTTATTTCAGAAAAGGCTTTCGGAATGTTGGAGCTGCAGCGACCATAGCAACTGGTGACGTCTGGTCCCTAAACCCCAGACCCCTAATGGCCTAAACAATCAGCCCTAAACCCTTAAACCCCCAAAGCCTAAACCCTAAAGAGCCTAAACCCCTAAGCCGCTAAACTCTCAAACGCTAAACCGCTAAACTCCCCTAGGTTTTGAGTTTAGGGCCCGGGGGTTTGAGATGCTTGACGGCGTGGGGTTTTGAGGTTGGGCACTTTAGGGACGTCAAGTTTAAGGCCTTCAAGGCTTGACGGGCCGAGGGTGATTCTACAAGGCTTCTGAGTTACATGACGTTTAAGTGAACATTGGGATTGCGCAACTCACACTATGGCTAAATGCAGATTACTTGCTCAGTTCTGAGAAGTAAGGGGCCTTAAGGAATCGACTGCTGATGGGATTCTTGGAGGCTAATCCTTAAGCCCCGAATCACAAACCCCACTTTGAACTCAGACGCCTAAACCCCAGGCCCTAGACCTTCAACAAACTAAGCCCCAGGGGGGTTAGGTTATAGCAAAAGAGGCCTCGGTAATTACCACTGCTATTCCTTAGTGTTCCTTAACATACACCACCCCCTTAAGAACCCTTTGTGGAACCATCTGGAACCCGGTTTCTAATTCTTAAGGCCCCTGTACATGGTGTTAGGGTACAGCGCGTCCGGGCCGAGGTATGGACGTCACCTTCGAAGGGAAGAAGCAGCAGCCCGGTACCCGGCAGCTGAATATCTAGGCCCAATATAGGGTTCAAAATCATTATCGCTATTGTTCCTTAGGGTTCCTTAATATATACTCTACTCTAAGAAGTCCCCAGGCCCTGTTGTAAGTATGAAGGCGCCTGTATTATGTCCGTCCCTCAACTAACTCCTCCGCCCAAACCCGAAGCCCAAAACCTTGCCTGCAGCCCCAAAACCCTGAAATTGGGCCCATAGCGAGCCTGCTTGTCAAGAGGTTCGGCCCGGATGGCGAGCCTTTGGAGCACACATTCGGGATTGGGCCTCAGCAAGGAGGTTTTTCAGGCTTCACAAAGCAGATGAATCTAGAAGATGGTCAGTAAACCCCATTCACCAGTAAATGGCCGTGGTATTCGGAGGCCTAGTGAACCCTTTGTAAGCCTGCGTGGGGGGGTGGTTTTATTGGTCGGGGTTGTTTGCATTCGTGCTTGGGGTTCCGGCATTCAAGATCTCGGCTGTGTAGGTTTGAGGATGGCTCAAGATATGTAACCTTGCTTGGGCGTGGCTGATACTTGTCCAACAGATTCTGCTTCCGGGCTCTGAGATTTCGTCTTATTGGTTGCACCCAGCTCTTCGTGGTACGCAGGTTTGGATGCAAAGTCTGGAGAGTTTCCGGATCTGAGCAGCCAATGCTGTTTGGATGGGCTTTCGAATCCCGGGTTCCGAGACTTAGTGCTCAGGTGCCAACCATGGTATGTAGAGCTCTACTTATTACCAGCTTACTTGATCCCATGACCATCCAGGCAGCGGATTCAAGAGCTCTTGTTTGGGTGGCCCAAAATGTGGGCATTTTGCAGCTTAGAGTGCCGTGATATGAGCTAAAGCCTGTTTCTCGTCGCAGCTAGGAGGGCCTCATCAAAGAAGGAGCATCGGATTTCGCATAAAAAGCCATATGATGCCCCCTACGCCGGTCCTTACCAGGGAATCCAGGGAGCCAGCCATGTCGCCAAACGCAACGTTGGCAGATCTCAAGGGCCCGGGCGAACACAATGCAACCCCCTCCATCTTAGAGCTGTAGGGGTTATAAGGCTCAAGGGAGTTCCGGGTTTAGGGCTCGGGGCGTGTTGGGGTTTAGTAGCTCAGCTTCTTGGTACCGTTGTTCCCCCAGACCTCATAGGGCGAAGAGCGAGTTACACCAATCGCATATCCGATCTTTCGCACCAAGCCCGGAGACGTAACCTTCAAAGAACCTAAAGCCCTACTGGTAGCTCGTGAAAGCCTACATGTTTTTAGGCCTCAGGGTTCAAGTTGCGAGTTCCCTATTCAGTGTTTTAGGACAGGTTGGGATTCTTGCCAAACCCTAAACTCTGTGAAAAGGCGTTAATGAAACACATAAATCAATCCTACACCGACTTAAAAGTCATAAATCCTGGCCTTAAAACCCGGAACAGGTAGGATTCTTTGCAGGACGGGAGCTGCTGCAGCTCTGGAGCACACCTTTGGGCTGCAGGGCTGCATCCGACTGTCAGGGATTGGGGTTAGGGTTTGGGGTTTCTAGTAGATATGGTTTATAGGGTCTATAGGGCTTATAGGGTTTATAGGTTTAGGGTCAGGTCTGGGTGCAGTTGAGGACAGGTTCTTAGACTGGCGCCTAAGAATCCTCAATTCTGGAATGTGGGATATCTCTTGGATTGTAGATGATATGAGTCATGAGGCACAATGACTCTTTACTCTTTGCTGTATGCTATGGCTATGGGCCATGTAGTTTTAAGGTGTAATTATCCGAGTGGTCCGCTTGGTGTGGCAGGCTTTGGAATTTTATCTATTGACCCACTAGCCCGAAATACCGGAATACTGTCCTCTGAATCCGCCCAAAACTCGCTGCAGAATGGTTCCTGGCCTGCCGGTTCGTCTTTCAGGGTATTCTGGACCATTTCAAGGGATCGTGGTTCTCAACCCTAAACCCTCAACCCCTAAGCGCTAAAACCCCAAAAGTTGCGTCAGATTTTTAGCCGGGTCTCGACTCCCTGGCGCAAGTACTGGACGGCCTGCAACAGACGCTTAGAGAGAAGTGGCGGTTCAGGACAGCTGTTGTTAAATCCCGTGCAACAGCGACAACCCTCGGCTCCCAACAAGCCCCCATAAGTTCAAGCAGGAATGTGATTTACTATGGGACCCGGCCTCCAGACAGGCGTAAGATGAGCGCCGAAAAGAGCATGAGCAATGGCTTAGTCACCTAGTCTACGCACACCATGTTAGCAGAGCATGGCAGGCCTTATTGAAGCTCCCTAGGTCCTCAAGCTAGTGTGAATCCTCCATGGTCTTTGGAATCCTCTGGACCCCTAAACCCTAAGCTCAAACCCTGAACCGAAACTTTCGACTCTTGTTTGGTTCGGCCTCGTGCAGGTCTTGTTTGTCCGCACCATCGTCATGTGCACAGGCATCTGTTATGTAATTTCATAAACCGTCGCTTGAGCTTACTGATCACTAGCTTCTCCGCCTTCATGATCACCGATACCATCATCGTTGTTATCATCGGCTTCACCGTCATCACCGTCATCACCACCATGATTATCATCTCCATCATAGCCGTAGTTGTCCTCAGCTGTAGCAGCACCGCTCATCATCATGATCATGATCGTTATCTTCATCTTCATCACCAGGATGGGCTATTGGGCATTCAGCAGGGATCTTGCAGGGACTGTGTTTCCGGACCAAGGACTCACAAGCAGAAGAAGCCGGAACTTCAGATGCAAGGCACCTCTGCATTTGCGCCTTTAGGACAGATTTTTGCGCAAGGTGTAGGGTAGACCCCCTTCCTGAAGAGTCAGATACGCTAGTCGCTAGTATCTGGGTTCCCCATCGAATGAGGGTGCCTGTTTATCAGAGGTTCACATGTCGACTCGGAAGACAAAGCCCGCACACTCGCACAGTCATACAGAGAGAGTATCGCTTGAAAGTCCCCGGAACAAGATTTTAGAATGTACCAGCACGTTATTCTGTTTACAACCCCCTCCCCCCGCCCCGAAGCCCTAACCTCAAGCACTGAACCCCAAACCCTAAACCCAAAACCCCAAACCCTTACATTACATGTAGAGCCCCAGAAGATGGCTATCGGGACCCTGGTCTGTTGGGTTGAGCTACCCCTGTCGGGATTCTTGTTAAGGAACTTAGTTCAAGTTACCATAATAAGAAAACCTTAATAACATTTGATATAGATTCCCTATTCTGGAAATTTAGGGTTTAGGGTAGGGTTCAGGGTAGATATGCAACATCCCAGGTCACTCAAGACAAATGTTTGGATTAGGTCTCTACACCCTAAACCCTAAACCCTAAAAACTGAACCCTATACCCTTAAGTTTTTCAACAAGAACCCAGCTTTCGGGATTCGAGTCTTCGCGGGCTCGACGTTTGTTGGCTCTGGCAGTTGTTAGGGTGCGGATATTTTTGGTTGACTGCTGGCGGTTGAAATATTCAAGCTATGGGGCGCTTTAATGACAAAAAACCCTTTAAATAAACATCTGACAAGAAAGCCATAAGGCTCAACACCCCAACCCCGCACAGAACCTGAATTCGCAACCTTAAGGCAGAAATCATGTGAACCGTAGGCCTTGAACTGCAAGTGCAAGACCAAAACCCTCTCAACTGCGAAGCCAATAAGTTACACCGAGGATCTTGAAGCAAAAAGATTTGAAGCCACAAGCCCTCAAAAAGCAAAAGAGAAGTCAGGATGGTTCCGTGCCGCGTGGCCCTCGGTCGGTTCGGCTTAGGGTTTAGGGTTTTGGGGGGGTCTCTTCTGGCAATGGGGCTCAATGGACCAATCCAGTGAACAGCACCCGGGTTTGGAGGTCACAGATCTAAAATAAGCAATTCGCAATACTAGTAGTACTGGGAATAGTGTCTGCCTGTAGCACATACAGAATCGTGCTAGAACATACCCGACTCCCTGTTTTTGTGGTTAAGTTCCCTGAATCACAGGCACGAGAGCTTTGAGTTGGGTACAGTCCTTTTTGCAAGTCTGGACAGTCTTATTTCTACTACGCTACTGCGACTGCAACTTCGATTGCCACTGCGACTGGAGCACAGCTTGTATAAGCAGGACGGCAGTAGTCTAAGCGGGAGAGAAAGAACCAAGGCCAGCCGTTGGAGCAGACCATGTTAAGAACCCACGGGGCTTAAACTGTAGAGTGCCTAATGTAAACCCGACCCGGCTGAGGAGAGTGGGAGGATGGACCTGGAGCCCCTAGCACGGCGAAGTTTGCAGGCAAGAGCGGCGAGGGCTGTGGGTTGGGCTTGGGGGTGAATGTGTTGAGAATCGGGTGCTTTGGGGGAGACAGGTAGGGATATCTAGGATTCGATGTTTTGCATGTAACCCCCTGCATTGAAGAACAGCTCTCCTCCCAACGACGAGGTTTGGATCTCGGCTTGTCTGAAGGACACCAATCCGGACCCTCCCCTGCAGCGTGAGCGGCCACCATACCCGGAGCCTCTACACCCGCCCTAGTCGCCTGAGGCCCAAAGCTTGTGATAATGCTGTATCGCTAGCGAGCAATCCGATACTCCCTTGAAGTTTTGCGGTTTACTAGGACTAGGATGCCTTTTCAAGCGCAGAACCTGTTCTTGTGGCAGAGAATGAAACAGATAGCAGACAACTGACTATGGAATGCAATCCGAACAACCCACAGAATTTGTCCCTGGGCCGTACGCCCCCAAAGCCTGAACCCTGCCACACCCAGGCCATTTGTGACACAGTTGAAGACATGAAGCAACGGGGCAGATGTCTGACAGGCTGGGACGGGGCAAGTTGGGGCATAGGCTTTTCGGGCTTGCGGTTCACAGGTTTAGCATTTCGGGGTTTAGGGCCTAGGTTTCAGGGTTTTAGGGTTATGAGCTCAGGGTGTGAAGCTGGTCTTGCTCTTGACTAGGTCCAGTACGGTCGTGCATGGGCTCTGTATGCAGAGCAATTTAAGCAGAACATGCTTCTGCTTCACTTCCTGCCTCTTTTTCGGTTGTTTAGTAAGGCCTGGCTCCTGATGCCTGAAGCCGAACTCCTGTCGTGCGTGCGGATGATGATTGTACATATCCTGCATTACCTTGAGGACCCTAAACTCTGGGAAATACGGTATATTCCTTACTGTGGCACATTCCTTGTTATGGGTAATGTAGGATGTATGTCATCAACCGTACGCATAGGCCCCTAAGTATTTCCTTTCTATGGCTTATATTTAGAATCCTATAAGGTAATCCCAAAAAGGAGCTACTTAGGGGCCTACGGGTACCTAAACCCTAAACCCTAAACCCCCATAAACCCTAAACCCTAAACCCTCAACCCCCACAAACCCTAAACCCCATAAACCCTAAACCCTAAAACCCTTAGGGCCTTACGGGTAGTTTGGGGGGTTGGTCTTGCCTTTGGGAGGGGAGAAAGCACCGAGTCTGTTCCCGAGCTCTGACCTGGCAGCTTGCAGGGCTACCCTAAACTCAGTAGACAACCTGCCCTTTTTTTAGGGTGCCTGCCTTTTTGGGGTTCCGTATAGGGTTTAGGATTTAGGGTTTAGGATAGACAACCTGCCTTTTTTTAGGGGTTCCTTCTTGGGTTTAGGGCCAGTTTAGGGTTTAGTGTTTAGGATAGACAACCTGCCTTTTTTTGGGGTTCCCTATTGGGGTTTAGGGTTTAGGATAGACAACCTGCTTTTTAGGGTTCCTTATTAGGGTTTAGGGCCAGTTTAGGGTTTATGGTTTAGGGTTTAGGATAGACAACCTGCTGTTTTGGTGTTCCTCATGGGGTCTAGGGTTTAGGATAGACAACCTGCCTTTTAGGGTTCCTTATAGGGTTTAGGGTTTAGGATAGACAACCTGCTTTTTAGGGTTCCTTATAGGGCTTAGGGTTTAGGGTTTAGGAGAGACAACTGCTTTTTAGGGTTCCTTATTATGGCTCCTTCCCCCTAAGGCTCCATGTACCCAAATGGTATATACTGAGGCCTTGAGTGTAGTCCCTATATAGGTACTTTAAGGCCTAAGTATATACTATATGGGTACATGGAGCCTTCGGGTTAATACCGAATCTACGTTCTTAAGAAGGTAAGCTTAAGAAGGTACGGGATTTGGTGTTTACGCAAGCTGTTCAGGGCTGAAGGTTCAGGGCTCCGGAGTGTAGGGCTTTAGACCCTAGTGGTGCCTTTAGGGTTTAGGGTTTCGGGTTTAGGGCCATGCCAAGCTCGCAACCAAAAAGCTCCCTAGTTAACCCGATGCCGACATCCGGGAAACCTGAGACGCACTTGAATCTTCAACCCTGCGCCCTAAGCCTTTCTAAACTACCTAAGCCCCTTTGATTGCACCTTCCACAATTCCCTGACCCCCGCATCCTCAAGCCCTAAACTATAACTATTAACATCGGAGCCTGAATAATTTGCTAGATTATTTCTGTGGGCTCTTGAACGTGAGGCATGCCCCAAATCCCTATCATTCTAGTTATTGTGGACCCCAGAAAGGCATCCTCAACCTCTACATAATTACATTGAGTTAAGCTTGTGGTCATCAGTTTTATTTTACACTTGAAAGAAGTTCTGTTGCAGAAAAATCTGACAAACATACACCTGTTCACCTGCCCGGCCGTGGCCCTACCAGCCAAAGCCGACAAACATACGGGCCGTTCCACCAAGCACGTAAGGGCACCCTACCTATGTTCAGAGAGTTTTTTCCCATGCTTGCCAGGAGCTGCCCCATAAAGAAGCAACTAATCTTCAGGGCCATGGTACATCCACTGACGGGTCGGTGTTTGTGGATTCTGGGTGATCAAGCGCGAACTTCCCAAGTTAATGCTTTGCACCGACCGCCACCCTATGAGAGCCTTGCTTTTTGGGTTTCCTGACCTACAAAGATTGTGACCACAACCCCAGACCACGTAGGTTTCACACGACCTCTAGCCACATCTAAACCGCTTCCGAATGCTCGCCCTTACCGTGACAGACCTTGACTGCTAGACCTTTCCTTTCCTGGGAGTCCTTCGCCCCCTTTGTTAAACCAAGCCCAATTAGAAGGACGGCGACGTGGATGCATGATTAGATTCGTTATGATCGGGCAGGGGGTTTCTAGCGCGGAGCTACGGCCGTGTTGCAGTTAGCCCGAAATGTAGCCGTTGATAAGCCTTCATTAATGTGGGGAGAACCACCTGCCTCGCCCTTGCGCTGACTGGACTAGTTGCGCAGGCAAGTTCACCAACGATCCCGAGGTGGGTTCCGGGGGTTGCAACTTACAAGGCTTTATACGACCACACATACTACAGGGCTTTTATCGAGTTTCTATGGTATCTTTCGTAACTATACGGAATTTCACGATGTGGACCCTTTCACTTGGGGTAGAGCTCTCTGCCCGGAAGATAGTGACTGCAGCAACCCTGAAGCCCAAGATCTTGGCTTTAGGGTTTAGCGTGGTTTGGGGCTTAACCCTAAACCGCAAGCTGTAAGCCCGACAGGTTTCATTGAGTCTTGGGGTGCTGGAAGTTGAGTTCAAGAGTTGGGTCCTGGTTTAAGTTTCTTTTACTTCGGGCTGCGACAGGTATGAGCTTCCAGAATTCTGGATGTTAGCAGATAGGCTGCAGAGCTTCGGCCTTAGGTTTTGGGTAGAGTGGGCTTCCACCTCTGCGAATTCGCAAAGAGTACGTTTGTCTCCGAGGTTGTGAACTTTTTACATGGATGATCGTGTCTTCAAATTCTCAGGTTTCGGATTGCGGCCGTATCGGGTTCCTAACCCCTAAACCCTAAACCCCGAAATGACCCTAAACCCCTAAAACCTAGACACTAAATCCCTAAACCCCTAAGCCCTGTAAGTTCTGAACCCTGGATTTGAGTGCCTGTTCGTTGTACACACGTACAACATATACCAGAACCCTCAAACCCTAAACCCCTAAACCGCTAAACCGCTAAACCCCTAAGCCCCTGCAACCCAAGCTCTACAGCCTAAGGCCCTAGACGATTGCACCTCCTAAATATGGTTTTTAGGGTTCAGGGGTTTAGGGGTTTAGGGTTGGGGGTTTAGGGTTCAGGGGTTTAGGATTTAGGATTCATGTTACCCTAAGGCTGTTACCCCTAAAAATCAGTTGGCTTAAGCCATGAAAGCACTAAGCCCCTAAACCGTTAACCGGTTGAGATTTGAAAGCTTTGGTTTGTTTAGGGATGCAGTTCGCCCTCAGAAAGCGTCAAGCTTTCGATGTTGCGTTGGGCTTTAGATCTAAAGTAGTGCATAGTGGTGCGCGGCGAAGAAGTCAGGAGCCCCAGACGCCTGAACTGTGTTGGATCGTCCACTCGCTCTCCTGGCTCACGACGCCCGGCCGAATCACCGGTCTTCACCTTCCGGTGAGAGCACAGTTGAGGCCGTATCGCCTGCCATACTGAACATCTCACACGAACCATCTTTCCTTCATGCGAAGTATGAAAAAGAAACTCATGAAGAAACTGACCTCTACAAAAGAGCTGCTTCTACCCATAGTAATGCAAAGCCCGAGACACGTACTACTAAATTGGGTTTGATATACGGTCCGTCCGTTATATGCACCTGGGCTAGAGCACCTACATCATTATCCCCTGCAGCCCCAATCGTTTAACATGAGGTCTGCATAAGTTTTACAAAATGAGTAGTTCTCTAAGTTAGAGTCCCTTTTCAGGTTCCAAATTATAGAACGGCGCCCTCATATCTAAAAGGACCCCCCCAAAAAAGGACCCTCATTGAGAGAACTACCCAACTACACTCCAATCTCAGGCTTCTCATTGATAGAACCCTATCCAATCCCCTTATAAGAGGGTTAGGGTTTAGGGTTTTGGGGAAACCCCCCTAGCAAACCCTACTTGTAGGACTCATATGCAAAATACTCAAAATGCTCAATCCGTTCTGCAAAATCCTCGAACACCCTGTAGCAGAAGCCAGTCGAGGCCCCTATATGAGACCTTCATCTAAGACTCTGCACCGTCAGCCCGAAACCCTGTACCCTAAAGCCCTTAAACCCTCTAACCTCTAAGCCCTAAACTGCTACAACCTGAACAACAAACCCTAAACCCCTAAACTGCTACAACCTGAACCCTAAACCCTACACAAATGCCAGCCTAAGCCCAAAACCCTAAATCCTAAACCCCTAAACCCTAAACTCTAAACCCTAAACCCTAAACCCTACGCAAATGCCAGATCCTTCCTGACGTTCGCTTCGTCGGAGTCTTGCCCTTCGCTCCCGAGAAGTCTCAGCTCCTCGTGCTGGGACCTCGGAGCTCTCGGGGTTCAGGGTTTCGGGGTTTAGGGTTTCGGGGTTTAGGGTTTAGGGTTTTAGGGTTTTAGGGTTTCGGGTTTAGGGCTTATAGGGTTTAGGGTTTAGGGCTTTCAGGGTTGGAGGGTTACGGTTTGTAAGGGGTTTAGGGTTTTGGGGGGTTTCAGGGTTTGGGGGTTAGGGTTTTACAAAGGTTCAGGGTTTGAGGGCTTTCCAGGGTTGGAGGTTTAGTCTTTACAAGGACTTGGGGTTTTTGGGCTTTCAGGGCTTGAGGTTTAGGGGTTTATAAGGGTTTTCGGGTTGAGGGCTTTCAGGGTTTCGGGTAGGAGGCTTTGGTTTAATCACGAGCGGGTGCAGCAGTTGGATCTTAAAGCCGTCAGCCTATCACCGATGGTCTACAATCTACAATGCTTCACAGCTCGTACTCGTTTTTTTGCATGTTCGAGGTTGAGTTCCGGGTGATGTGTCTAGTGTGTTCATGAAGAAGGACAAATGCCGTGAACAGCCAACCCAACTGCCGGTCTGATTCTGCGAGCTCTAAACCCTAAATCCTAAACC
>CAJNJA010000226.1:0-13673 GCA_905231915.1 Symbiodinium necroappetens | reverse complement strand
AAACCCTAAACCCTAAACCAACTACTCAGGCATTTCGGACGAGTCTTCCCGGGACATCTTGACAACATGTACCTGGTGGAAGCTTTGAATGTCCCGCCGGCCTCTTCCTTCCCATCTTCCAAGCCAAAATGGAACTTTCCGACAATTAGGGTACCTTATTTTGGGGTCCTTATAATAAGGATCCTACTATTTAGGGTACGATATAAGGGTCCCCAATTTTCGGAACCCCCAAAGTCCTCCGAAGCCCAGAAGACCACTACTCTTGAGCCTTCCTCCCCCACCCCACCCCACCCCCCGCAGATCTTCAAACATACACAGATCACGGTGCACGAGATTGGGTGAGCAGAGTTTATATATGTGGGGTGTGGTTTGGGGCTTCGGTTGGCTGCAGGGTTTGTGCACGGTGAAGACCCTCTGCCATGCGGAGCCACTCATCACTCATCCCCAATTACCCTGCATGGTTCGCGGGCTTGATTCATCTTCTTGTAGCTGAAACCCTAAACCCTAAACCTGAAACCCTAAACCTTAAACCGTAAGCCTTAAACCCTAAAACTTTAAACCCGGGTGATCACAATACTTGCTTGCACCCTGAACTCCAGGCCTCATCCCCGAGACCCAGAGCTCTTAAGACTAACTTGTCTGGTTTTGAGGTATCCAGAAAGCTCCGGATGCGTGTGGAGCCATTTCCTGCATGACGCTTCTGCAGCTTCTGTGCTCTATGAAGATAACACAGGTAGCCATCTCACCATCAGTTTTCCGCGCATCTAACTTGTGGCTCACTTCACCCTAAACCCTAAACCCTGTACGTACACAACTCCACTGAAGAGCCCGCAGGATGCGTAGAAGATGTGAGACTCGGTTCATGTGTAGCTACGACCTGAGTGCCCCCTACAAACCCGCCCCCTGACATTTCGGGGTTTAGGATTTCGAGTCTAGGGTTTATTAAGGAACCCAAAACCCACAGATCCTAAAACCCCACACCGATATATGCCCTAAATCTCGAAACTGCCTCGATCCGCCAGGCAATTTCCCTTCGCCCGGCGCTGGCGCGCTCCCTCTTCCTCTGCTACGACACGAAGCTCCGACCTTATCCTAGGGCTCCACATTTACTGGGCTCCACATGATTATAGCAACAGGAGGGGTCCTTATGTGGGGTGTCCTGTCCCCCATTTTCTGGGACTCCCATATCCCCCAAAGTAGGTACCAGAAGCCTATGTGGACTTCGATTCGAGGTTTCTTCACGCAGCGACCACACGACTTAGAAGCTCGGTCGTCTTCACTTCAAGCGACGTTTCTAGTGGCCCATGGAAGGGACCCGGGTTCCCAAGTTTTAATGTACTGTCTCGGGGACGTGGAGATACCAAAGCTGGTATCTCTTTGGTTGTGTCAGAAAAGTAACCCTGAAAGAAACCCGGGCTCATGGATCCCTTTGCTTGCAAGGATCCGAAACTACAGCAGCTTGAAGTGTAGTTCTCCAAAACAGGGTCTCTTTTGGGGTTCTTTTAAGGGTGCCGTACTATTTTTGTGTTCCTCTGAAGAGGGACCCGAATTTACAGAACTACCCATACGCGTAGCCTTAGAAAACGGAAGCTGGGAGTTGAGTGGGTTCAAGAGACTTCCGGCATTGAGGCTACCAGAACCTACTCTTTTTTGGAAGGGTTCCTATAAAAGTCGATATCAGGGTTTATAGTCAGAACATATCAGAACCTACAAACAGCTGTTTATAGAAGTTCAAGGTAAGCACTTACGCGCGAACGCGTTGTGACTCCTGGTCTAGGGTTCAGGGCAATCGTTTAGTGCTCAGGATTGATAGTTCTATGCTGCAGGCGGCCTCTTCTATTCTCAGCATTCTTCATAAAGCCGAAGAGTCCCTTGATTCAGCATATTCTCAGCAATCTGGACAGCCTTCGCATAGAATTAGCCTGTGAGTTCTCGTTTGGTGCCAGTCGAGGATTGTAGGACAATTTGCGCGAAACCGTTTTCCTATGAGGCATATGTATCTTCTCGTGGTGTGATCGGACAGATCGACATGGCATCTACACCCCAGCCACCCCAGCCCTAATATCATCATGTAGAAGGTGGGCTTGTGCTGGGCTAGAGGGTGCCTTGTGTGCAGCTGTCTGAGTTTGATTGGGGCCCTTCCTGCCTAAACATCCCTAAACCCCGCACACACACACATGCAAAGGCACGCAGTGTACATCCTCCGCATCTTCAAGAACGGAATTTGGCTGAAGGTGGAGGTGGCCACGGACTCAGACTTTTGGGTTTCGTAGGGTATTAGGAGCTTAGGGTTTAGGGCTTAGGGATAAGGCCCTGTACCCCCGAATAGAGGCATATGGTCCCAAATATTAATTGAATCTAGGATTTAGAAGAGGGTGGATAGAAGGTCAAGGTACTTGATGGGGATTCTAGCATTTAGGGGTTTATGGTGTTCCACGGGCTCTCAAGAAAACAGGGGTGTGAAGGTCCTTGAATGTAAAAGATCGGAAATCCTAACCAGTACGAGGCCTAGTATTTAAAGGACATGAAAAGTTTCCAAAAATCAGAAACCTTCGCTGTTGCATCCTATCAACACTGAATCTAAACCCTAAACCCTAAACCCTCAATCATTCAGCCCAAGCTCATGAACATCTGGCCCCAACACCTGGGATACTGAGCCCAAGATTCCCAGAATCCTGAGCTGTACGGCCTTGTTCAGGGTTTGAGGCTGAGGGTTTAGAGTTCAGGGCTGTGCCCACTCCCAGGACTTCCATCTCCCAGTTCCTCCGACTCTAAAATCTAAGCCCTAAATCCTAAATCCCGTCCCAAGACTAGAGCATCCTCACCTCTTGGGGCTAGAGCATAGAAGCTGACAAGCGCGACATGCCCGAACCTTAAGACGCAATCCCACAAGCCCAAGGCATCCAAGCCTCTACGCCAAGTGCTGCAGTCGCAAATCACATCAACTCCAGAGAACAGCTCGGGAGCTTGACAGTTTGCAGGCTTTAGGAATATCGCATCTTGCCTCTTGGAACCTCAAGTTACGCTGCCAAGGACGATTACGCGCCCTTGGCTCCAAATGGCTTCGAGCCCTTGTGCTGCCGCAGGGACCTCTGAGCAAGGTCTAGGGCTTTTGGTTGAGGCATACCTGTTTCTTGAAGTGGGGTGTGAGAGTAGGTGTGCATGCATATATACATACATACATACATACATACATACATACATGCATACATGCATGTTTATATACATATACAGATATACATGTACATCATCTATGCTTAGTATGCATGATACATACATGTATACACACACACATATATATATATATATGTATGTATGTATATGTATATGGTCAATGGCAACAGCTTGCTTGAATGAGGCAAACCTAGCCACGGATATCCTCCGAGAGATTTCCGGAGCAAAGGGGTACTAGACAGTAAAGGCTTGCGACCTTTGATAGCTATTGCCGGGTGGGCTCCCGACTTGGGGGATCGTGTTAAGGGTTCAGGGCTTCTGGATTATTTACGGTTTCATGGTTATTTCAACCGCCAGGTTCTGTAGTTGATGCATGGGCTCGTCCCAAATTTAAGTCCCGAAAGGCCAAATGGTTCAGAACGCCTACATAACCTTTCGTTTGTGGGCATCAACAGTCGGCTTCTCCTAGCCCGGAGCCAGCCATGTTCTGCTGAGCTGTGTACTAGGGCCAGGAGCTTCTGTCGAGACTTAATTTCAGGAAGCTGTTGAGGGCTTAGGAGTGCGACGGGGAAGGTGAGGCTTGAAAGGCTTGCAGATGGGCTAAACTACTCAAGGCTACTCCCTTGCGCCTCTGTATTCGAGCCATATGCAGGCTGGACTGTGCAAGCGAAAGTAGGGTTTAGGAAGGTGAGAAGTATCTTGGTCTTCGGATGTTGATGTGCGTTTCATCTTGGCTGCATTCACCTAACAAGGAATCATACCGAGACATCAGCTTTTTGGGCGAGGGCGCAAGCGTGCGCATGCGTCTGCGGAGCGAACTGGCGGCTTTTGCCCCAAGCCCCAGTGCTACTTCCAAGCCCTTTTCCCTACACCTCGAGTCTTCATAGAGTTACTGCCATTTACTCACAGTGTTTCGGTTCCTTTGCCTGGTCCATCCCCGAACCCTCTTCCATTAATCCGAGCCCCGTAAACCCTGGACTTTCCTAAGCCCTAAACCCCAAGCCCTGAACCCTAAACCCCTAAAGCCCTAAGCCCTAAACCCCAAACCCTAAGCCCTTAACCCTCAACCCTAAGCCGTTTATGGCTCAACCGACGAAGCCGCAGCCTCGACACTCCAGCCGCAGTCGGCCGTTCTGCTAGGTTCCGAGCACTTCCCCTACATCCTTTGGCACTCCTTGCTGGCTTTCGGAGTGTAGGGTTTAGGGATTGGGGTTTGGGAGTTTGAATTTTAGGCTTTAGGGTTTAGGGATTGGGGTTTGAAAAATTTGATTTTTAAATTTTAGGCTTTTTACAGTTTAGGGTTTGGGGTCTTTTGGGACTTGTTCTTTGAGTCTATAGGGGAAGGGTTGAGGGTGTAGGGCTCGGAGCCGATGGATATTTCAGCACACTACAACATTCAATCCTCCAACCCACCCAAGAGACCCGAAGGCCCCCGTATGGCCCTAAGATCCCCGAAGCAAAGGATTCAATATAGCTGGTTTAGGGCTTAGGGTTTAAGGATTAGGGTTTAGGGCCAAGTCTAGGGTTCAGGGCTTAGGGTTTAGAGTTTGGGGTTTAAGGTTTAGGGTTTAGTATGAGCTTGAGGCTTTAGCCAGGTTAAGACTGCAGAGTTCATGATTTTGGGGCCAAGGGCTTGTGAGATCATGGCGTCGGGCCTTTAGGGCTCAGGGCGTGGAGCTTATGGTGCCTGGGTTTTCATGATGCAAATCTGCGTTTAGGACATGAGGACATAACACCTGATTAGTCGTTTCTAAGCCTTAAAGCTTGTAAGTATCCTGTGAAATACTTATGAAGCCGTCCCAAAACCATAGAAGACCCTCGTCAAGCCTCACTAACATCGAACATTCTCCAACTTTTAAGGCCTGTATGAGATCGCTGTTGGCAGGCCCTCCCTTGTCGAGAAGGCCTACGCCAAGGCACTGCAGACGCCCTTCTGAGTTGGGGCTGGGTGGTCTGGACACCGGGTTTAGGGCTCTGTGGGCTTAGGGATGAAGGGTTAGAGTTCACAGTGGAGGTTTAACAGTCCGTCAGGTCTGGTTTTTGTGTGTGGCCTCTGAACCCCTTAGGCAAAAAAAGCCTGTAAGGCTTAGCTCCTGAACCCTGTGCCCTACACTCAGAATTTCATGTTCCCTTGCTTGGGGGAGGCTGTCTGCTTGCACAGTATCATCCATCGGTTGAGTTCAGCGATCTCTTCGGACACTGGAGCTATTTAAAGAGTTTCCCTAACCCCCGAAACCCTAAACCCTAAACCGACATCCTAAACCTTGCAATAATTGCAAGCGAACCCGCTGCACTTAGGTCCGACATCCGAAGATCAGAAAGGAGGAAAGATGGTCATAAGAACAGAATAAAGACTAGCATGAGTCATAGTAAATGGTTTAGGGTTTAGGGTCATAAGAACAGAACATAAGAATAGCATGATGGTAAATGAGAGTAATCACTCTCTCGAGCAGATCCGCGCTTGTCGTGCTTCGTGCGAAGACTTTTTCGGAAGAGATGTGGATTTAGGCCTTGTGCAAGTACTTCTGAGTTGAAGCATGGAGACCTGTATCCGAAAGTCGGCAGCGTCGAGAGGTCCACACGCTGCGGGATGGCCAAAATCCGGATGACAACAGTGGTGGCTGGATGGCCGTCGGAGCTCTCAGCTTCGCAATCAGGGTTCCAAGTCCCCAAACCCACACCCACAGCTCCCAGTCCCATGCGCATCGAAGAAACCCTACACCCTTAGCCGCCGCACATCGTAAAACCATCTTTCCATCTATTCTCCCAGCAAGCCCACTTTCATACGTGGCGGCTGGGTATTGTTCCTTAGACCATGCGTAAACCCTGGGCACCCCCATAAGTTAACAACTACTGTATAGGTATATAACTCCTAAGAGCTTAGGCTTAGAAATCTAGAACAACCCTATATACAATTCTGGTAAACCTCCAAACACCCTACAGAACCCCCATACAGACACACCCATAAAGATCCTATTGGAAGAAGCTCTAAACACCATGTAAATTCAACACATAGAACCTACGGGCGACTGCGAGATTCAATCTAGCCATAGGTGTGTGAAAAAGTATGAATATGGTTTCCCCTTATGGTCCCTAAGGCAGCTTTACTATGAGACACTCCAGACTCCCAAGCTCTAATCTAATTTTACTGTTAGGGGTTTAGGGTTAAGGGTTTAGGGGTATTTTGGCACACTTCAAGACTTCAAGAGACATCTACGGGCTTGGGTTGCAGGGTTAAGGCCTTGGGCGGTAATCCGTTCTGTGCGTGTACTGGGACATCTTGGACCCGTAGAGTGAAAACTGTTAGCATTACGGACTAGGATTTAGGCCTAATTTACAATGAATAGGGTTTCGGAATAGGGTAGGGCTTCATTCCGGAAGAATATACAGGGTTTCTGAACAGGGCCTAAAGAATAGGGTTTGGGTTTATAAGCCTAATTCCTAAAGAGCAGGGTTTCGCACTCGGAATAGGGCCGAATCGAATTTAGATTCTCTTCAGGCCGTTGTAGCACCCGCGGCCCCCGGCAGAGACGGCAGCTTGCAGTAGCTGCAACCTACCTATAATTAGTCTCCATTGTAGTTCCTTTTTGGGTTACCTGTTAGGGTCCTGAGTAGAAATACTCGCTAGAACAACACAAGGAACTACAATGGACACTATAGGTAAGTTCAGAGAAAAGAACCGCGTGGTAGTGGTGGATCAATGGCGAAGCCAGATTGATATACCATACTATTAGAACCAGAATCTGTTTAGGGTATAGAGTTTAGGGGTTTAGGGTTTAGGGGTCTGGGGTTTAGGTCTCGGGTTTAGGGATTAGGGTTTACGGAGTTTAGGGTTTGGGGGTTTAGGGTTCAGGGATTTAGGGTTTAGGGATTAGGGTTTACGGAGTTTAGGGTTTAGGGATTTGGGGCTTAGAGGTTTAGGGGTTTAGGGTTTAGGCGTTTAGGGTTTAGGCGTTTAGGGTTCAGGTAATCAGGGTATATACCTCAGTTCATAGTAGGGATCCTACTATGATTCAATCTATATTCCTTGAAGGGATATTGGAAAGACCTGGGCGTGATACAAGCTTTCAGGACATGATAAAACCAACCCTAAACCCTAAACCCCTAAACCCTAAACCCTAAACCCAAGAACTGCTCTCAGATCGGCGGCGGTGGCCAGGTGGAGGCTCTCTGCGTGTTCGTCGGGACTCAGAACCGGGGGCCTTCCAGGAATCCTTTGAAGTGTTCCTTAACGGTTTAGGGTTTAGGGTTGAAGGTTTAGGGTTTAGGGTTTAGTGTTCCTTGAAGGGATCCTTTAAGGGTTCCTGAAACGGCTCCTTAGAGAGTTCGGTGAAGGATTGGGTGCCGGTTCAAGGTGCAGGCATGTGCATGTGATGGCTTGGGGGTTGAGTGTTGAGGCCTTGAGGGCTTATCCTAGGTAGTATTAGGGAGACCCCTCAAAGGGGACCCTTCTGAACCCTACTTGTGGCTCTCTTAAAGGGGACCTTATTGAGCGGGTCTATATCCCCAAGGGTCCCCCTAATCCTAACTCCCAGCTTAATTGTTTGGGTCAGGGTGTTGGGCTTGGGGCTGAGAAAGGCACTCTTACCCTAAGCTCATTCACCTGACTATCTCGTATAGCATGACAAAACCAATAAAACCCTAATCCTCAAAACCGAAAACCCAGAGCGCCTGGACGCGTTCATCTGGGGTGGATCGGTAGACATAGAGATTCTGTACTTCAAGTCAATCCTGGAAGAGCCCTTGATCAAGGAAGTTCAGGGTACATGCTGTGGGTGTGTGGTCCTGTGGTTTACCCGCCTGCTAGCTAGTATCAGGAACAAGGTTAGCGTTTCATCATCACCGCAGCACCATCTTTAACCCGGTGGTTTAATGTACTATTCTTTGAGGGTTCCTTATTTTCATACCGTAGAATATAGCCCCATTGCCAAGGCCCCAGACCCCCAAGCCCTTATGGCACCCTTATAGCGAAGGGTTTAGGGTTTAGGGAACGCTTATGTGAGCCCGATTCCGGTTATCAACGGCCCCCGGCCAGGATGCGCTTGCAGATCTCACGGGTGGTGTAAGCGGCCGCTTCTACACCCAGGATGTATCTCGGCTTTGTTTCGGGAACCCTTATAAACCCTACGTCCTAAACCCCACACCCTGCGGCATGTACTTGTCTTGTGAGGGGCGGCTTTTGTTAAGTTGAGATGCTGAAATTTCGGCACTTTTTTGTTGGGAGCGTCTTGGCCAGACGTAAAAGAGTCACCCCAACTGTAACAAAAAAACCTAAACCCTAAACCCCTAAACCCTAAACCCTTACAGCCCTAAACCCCTAAACCCTAAACCTTTAAACCCCTAAACCCCTAAACTCCTAAACCCCGAAATCCTAAACCCGGGAGGTATCTCGGCTTTGGTGCGACTTCGGGAAGCCAGGGTCCACAACCCCGACACCTGAAACATCCACGGCCCCCTAAAGCCCTATATCCCAAGCTTCGGGTGGGTTCAGGGTTTAGGGTGTAGGGCTCAGGGTTTAGGGTTTCGGTTTCAGGGTTTAGGGTTAAGGGTTCAGGGTTCAGGGTTTAGGGTTCAGGGTTTCAGGGTTATAGGGTTCAGGGTTTAGGGTTCAGTGGACTTAAAGCTTTCAAACATGGAGTCTAGAGTTCCAAAAGCGGTAGACAGTTCGGGAAGTTTAGGGTTCAGGCTTTAGGGTGAGCCGCAGCCTCAAGCCTCCAAATGCTAAGTGCGATCAAGACTGCCTTACTGGGCTTTTGCTAAGGAATTTAATTTAAGTTACCATGACAAGGATCTGCAGTAAATAACTAACACGGTTTTCTGATTATGGAAACTTAACTTAGATCCCTTAACAAAAACGCAGCTTAGGTGTCCCCAGATCGCCTTTTTCTTTACCTCTACAACCTGCAGCGCGACACGCTCTTCGTGTGCCATGCTCGGAGCTCAGAGGGCTTCAGTGCCCAGAGGGCCCATGTGCACTACCATTATGGAGTTAGGTCCCAAAAGACCATGCCTATTCTGGTTTTGGGAACATAATTCCATAATAGCAGTATATATGGACCCTCTGGGGTGGCTAAGACCCTGAAAATGACGATCGAGTCAAAACGACTGCTGTGTTTTTGGTGAAGTGGAGCTGTTTTGATTTGTTTCTTCGGTTTAGAGGAGGAGTTGTTTTGATTCTCAAACAACTCGGTTTCGATTCGCGGGGAAGGTCCGCAACATCCCTCCTACCACGGTCTTTTCGGATATGCGAGGGCACAATTCTGTCTTCCAGGAGGAAATCAGGATTCCAGCTGTGTAGAACATTCGTGCATCTTTCGGTTGGCAATTTCTGGATGCTCTGTTTTGACCGCTTTAAACTTTAGGGTTTACGGTTTAGATTTAAATTTTAGGATCACCACCCGAGCCTTTTGCCACAAGATCTGCAGCCTCAAAACCTGCACTGAGTCTCATCATGTTTAGTAGTACAAGACACGAAAAACGGTCCAAGCTGTGGTTCCCAAGGTATACCCTAGTTCTTTAATTATAATTACGCCTTGTATACACCCTCTATATTACTATATCTGTCAGAATCCGCTGTATGGGTAGTTCTCTAAATGAGGGTCCCTGTTTAGGTCCCCAAAACGGTACGGCACCCTCATCGAAAAGGACCCGAAAAGGCACCCTAACTTGGATCGACCCATATGGCGGAAGCCTCATGCAGCCCTTCGCCCGGTCTTGCGAGGTCAACGAAAGCAAGTGCGCCAGAAAGGGCATCCCGTTGAATCCGCAGCGCACTCAAGAAGTTCTGGTGTGGTTTAGGGAAGTTTAGGGATTCGGGGTTGGTTTAGGTGTTCGGGGTTAGGGTTTAAGGCCTCAGAAGTCTTGGTCTGAAGGGGTTTCGGATCAAGCATGCCCATGAAGGGGGCAGTGCCCAAATTGCTGGGTCCTTTATTAGTGGTGAACCCTGGAGCCCTTGCGTTGGCCCAGGTGTGCGGCACATGCAATCAATCGCGCCGCCACCCATGACGGCCGCTGCTATGTGCAGGCCGGTTTCGGCGAGGGCTTCGGGAGCGTAGTTTAAGGGGCTGGGATGTTTTGGTTTAGTTAAATGCTAAACCATACTCTACTAAACCGCTAAACCCCTAAACCCTAAACCCTACTCCTCAGGTTGACTTGCGAGGATTCAAGGTTTATGCTTGAAAGGTGTTTAGGCTGCAAGTGTGGTCCAGGCCTGGAGCTTCATGAGCTGTGTCCGGATTGTCATCCTAAAATCCTAGAGACTAAAACAGGGTATAAGGGTTTAGGGTTTAGGGTTTTGTTTTAGGGTTTTGGGGGTTTAGGTATTGGGTTTAGGGAACCCTACAGTGACACCCGGTGCTTCTGCTGCTTCGTGACGGCATTTGCGAAGCTTCTCACAAGTACTTCTGGTGTTGGGGGTGGAAAACTACAGCTGGATTTTTCGAGCACTGTTTAGAGCTTCGGCTAAAGAGTTTCGGGCTGACTTTAGGGGTTTTGGATGTTTAGGGTTTTGGGTTTAGGGGTTGTATTTTTCATGATGCGCATGGGAGCTTGCATGTACTCGCGCTCTCGGCCTCGATCTTGTAAAACTCTCAACTGCGAGCCAACTATAAATTAGACAACTTGCAGCCGACAGCAACACAGAAACCATAAACCCGTCTATGAGCCCTACAATATAAATACAAATAGCCCGATATCCCTTACTTGAGGGATATGGCATACACAATAGAGGCTTTGTTGTAGAACCCTATACCGCATGTAACTAAAAAAGGCCGAGCTCTACATGAAACCCTAACCCCCTGGATCCCCCACCGCCAACTCTGTAGGCAACTCCACCAATTCCTCAATCCAAAACCCTGACCCTAAACCCTAAATCTGAGAACCCCAAAACCCCAATTAAACCCTAAACCCCCAAACCCCCTAAACCCTAAACCCCTAAACCTAAATCCCTAAACCCCTAAACCCCTAAAGCCCTAAACCCTAAACCCTAAACCCTAAACCCCAACCCTAAACCCCTAAAGCCCTAAACTCCAACCCTATGAACTTTCAGCTCCAGGTCTTCAGCGCCGACCCCAAGGGTGCCCGCGATGGTGGACTTTCCGAGCTTACGGTGCCCAGCGAGCTGCTGCCGCTCAGCTTCCCTGAGGTGTCTGTAGGGTTTTTGTTTAAGGAGTTTTGGCTTTAGGGCTTTAGGGGGGTTTAGGGTTTAGGGTTTTATTTTGGGGTTTAGGGTTTAGGGGGTTTGGGGTTTAGGGGTTAGGGGGCTTGCGGTTTAGGGGTTTAGGGTTTAGGGTTTAGGGGGCTTGGGGTTTAGGGTGTAGGGGTTTAGGGTTTAGGGGTTTAGGGGTTTAGGGTTTAGGGGTTTAGGGTAAGTTTAGGGTTAAGGGTGTTTTGTTGGAGGCTTTCGGGGCTTTGGGGTCAAAGCTCTAGGGCAGGATAACTACTACGAGGCGTGTGTAATGTTTCAGGGGAAAATTATAGGCGGACCTGGAATTCAGTAACACTTTTCTGAAATAGGGCGTGTTCTTGATTGTCGTCCGCCTCATATCCTTGTAACCTTTGTGGGCGTTTAATAGGGCTTGTCGAGTTTCGGTGGAATGGGCGCGAGAACCCCAATTAGAGTCAAGGGTCTAGGACTAATTAAAGGCCCGGAGCTGCGAATCTTATACACAAAAACCATATATTAGGGTGACTCCAATATTGGGAATTAGAGTCCCTACATGCTCTTCGACAAATCTACCTCCAAACCCTGGCCTAACCATTCAGGCCCCTATGTTGGAAATCGGGAGCCTTAGTTGAAACACACCCCCACTCATGAGGGCAAGCAGTACCTATAGGGTCATACCCTACGCCTGTTTTTAGGGTACCTACTTTTTGTATATAACAGGTCCTAGCCATAAAACTAGGTACCTTGAGCCCTAAACCCTAAATCCTAAACCCTAAATCCTAAACCCTAAACTTCTAAACCCTAACCCCTAAAACCTAATCCCTAAACCCTAAATCCCTAAACCCTAAAACCCTTAAATCCTAAACCCCTAAAATCCTAAACCCCCAAGCTTCAAAAAGGGTAGGGCCCTTCCGGCATGACCTCCCGCGCAACCCAGGCGTGACTACCCCGAGAAGAGCGCGGAGCCCAAGTGAAAGCCATGAAGAAGCACAGCAACCTGAGGGCTTAGGGTTTAGAGTCTTTATAGGGTGTAGGGTTTAGGGTGTAGGGTTTAGGGTTCAGGTTTTGGGGTGTAGGGTTTAGGGTTTGGGGTGTAGAGTTTAGGGTTCAGGGTTTAGGGTCTAGGGTGTAGGGTTCAGGGCTTAGGGTGCAGGGTGTAGGGTTCAGGGTTTGGGGTGTAGGGTGTAGGGCTCAGGGTTTAGGGTTTGGGGTGTAGGGTTGAGGGTTCAGAGTTTAGGGTGTAGGGTTTAGGGTTCAGAGTTTAGGTTTGGGAATTACGGGGCCAAGTACTCCAATAGTATTTCGTTCATAGTGTAAGAGCAGCAGTGGACTTCCTAAGTTGATCACTTGGACCCCTGAGCCCTGACCCATAACCCCTCTACACCCTAAAGTGTTCAAGCCTAAACGTCAAACCTGAACAACAACAGCCCTAGACCCCAGAAGCCGCCCTAAACCCTAAACCCAGTTTAAGAATCGGAGAAGTGTGAACAGGCTTTTCAACCCGGTAGCTGCAGGCTACGAGGGCTTCTTTTGGCTGGCCATTGAAGACTTCCATGCCTACTTCAGCACAATCATCGAATGCCGTCTGCCGTGGTCTCGGTTCCGATGCCCTTTTGGCAGACTTTGGCCTCCGCCGAGGTTGTGGGTTTGGAGGTTTAACATAGGAGACTGAGTAGAGTTCATTATGATGTACTATACTAATCCCCATAAGGCTGCTACTCGAACTAGTAAGGCCCGTGTAGTAGCCACTCTGTGGTTCCGGGGGTTTGGCCTTTGCGAGACTATGTCGGCCCGAAGAGCTGTCCAAGCCCTGACACTGCTTCACGGTTCAGGATTTTGGGTAGCAGAGTTAAATCCGTTTTTTTTCAAACTCGTAAATGATGTAATGTGCTAGCCGTAAACTTAACTTTGAGCTGCCTCGGGTTTATGACCTGAGTTCTCATTCGTATGCTGATTCAGGCACTCGTAGTACTCAAGGAAAAGGTTTACTGAGCATCAGCATTCCGGGGATCAGTTGTGCGTGTTAGCTCAGTCTGTGTCCATACCATCCCTTATCCCTGAC
Source organism: Symbiodinium necroappetens (assembly GCA_905231915.1). Classification (NCBI taxonomy): domain Eukaryota; class Dinophyceae; order Suessiales; family Symbiodiniaceae; genus Symbiodinium; species Symbiodinium necroappetens. Next base: position 273 of record CAJNJA010000226.1, on the reverse strand, counting down.
CCCGGAACGTTTTGTTCGTGACTCTAGCGCGCTGGCTTCGAGGCCCTTACAGGCCCTTACAGTATTCCTTCAAGGGTTCCTTTTAAGGGGTTCCCTTAGGACGGGGGTTCCTTTTTAATGGGTTTCTTGAAGGGGACGTTGAAGGGTTCCTTTAAAGGGTGTGCCTTGCCTAGTCCAGAAATTTCGCGCAGCGCCTACTTGTCCTGCAAACCTTGAGCTCCCAAGAGCCCGAAACCCTTCACTTTACATAGGGCTTTAGGATTTTAGGGTTTA
>CAJNJA010000215.1:0-16271 GCA_905231915.1 Symbiodinium necroappetens | reverse complement strand
GGTAGGTAGGTAGATAGGTGGGGAGGGAGGGGAAAGTAGGTAGGTATATGAGCAGGTAGGTAGTTAGATTGGGTAGGCAGGCACAGTTGGTACGTAGGTAGGGCTGGCAGGTCGGTCAGGTACGCAGGGAGGCAGGCAGGTAGGCAGGTNNAGGTAGGGAGGTAGGCAGGTAGGTAGGTAGGTAGGTAGGTAGGTAGGTAGGCAGGGAGGGAGTCGGGCAGAGGTCGCGGTGGAGCGCAATGCTAAGTAGAAATTTACCGTAGGCAGGCAGGCAGGCAGGCAGGCAGGCAGACAGGGAGGCAGGCAAACCATGTACACATAAATTATGTGCGTGCGCATGCATAGTGTACTCTTCCAGAAGATGTATCTCTGTCTACACCGATACCTGCATCTATGCCCTATACCTATATGTCTGTATCTAAACCTTTACGCATATCTCTAGATCTTAACCTACGTATGCCTTTCCCATATCCATACCTGTAGCAAAAAATGCATATCAAGTATAGATATGAAGCAAAGGCACATTAATACACAGACACACATACAGCATACATTTTCGTATAATATATATATATGTATATATATATATTTACATGTACATAATGTAACGACTGTTGTTGTCACCGCAAGGGTTTAGGGCCAGTTTCGGGTAGAGGAGCCGTGCAGGCCGTTCTCATCTCCTATTTCCTCAACGACACGGTTTAGGGTTTAGGGTTTAGGGTTCAGGGTTTAGGGCAACAATCCAGCAAAGAGTCATCGCAACAGCATGTGGCTTCGACCGAGACGAGAAATAATCTTGGACCTCGCCCAAAACATGACCGGGGATTGGTGCCAGCGAGGTATACGGGTCTAATCTAATTAGTTCTGCTAGTGCCTTTCGCAGCTGTGGCTATGGCCTCTAGGGCGTAGGCTGAGTATGGCAAGGAGAAGGGATCACTGCCGATTCAGCATGCCGCTCGGATGGAAGCATGTGCAACCCAGTAGGGCAAACTCAGGAAACCATTGGCACACATCACTACATGTACCGATCGCTTCTAGACTGAGCAAGCTTTACAGGACATGTTGGCCAAATAGTCAGGGTTGGTGGTGTGGACTGCGCAAGCCATACCCAACAAGTCCGAGATGCCCGTGGCTTGTCTGCGGGACAGAAAAGCTCTGCGAAACTACCTGGGGTCAAATCCACAGGCCTGCTTCACGGCTGAGCGTTTTGTTTCTTGCGGACCGTACTCTATACCTGAATCGCTTAGTGGCTTAGCTCCGTCCCCCGTCACACTGTGTATACTGTATACCTGAAGCAGATCGTGCCCGTGCAAAGCCTCCACCCACCCCCCGTCCCCTGCTTGCTGCTGATGACAGAGTTTGCATGTTTAGTTCAGTCTGCTGCATGCCAATCCCAAAGGGTCTTTGTAGCAATATGGGGGGATACTTGCCCAAACCAGAATAGTAGTTCCTGTTAGAGAAACTCTACATACTACTATATAGGTATTTAGGACCTCGCACACACCTAAGCTACCGCACGCTTTGGCTATCCGGTTTGGAGGCTTTCGTATTGGCTTCTAGGCGCTTCAAGGACAACCCTTTACTTTGGAAAGGGGGGTGGGGGGTGGCGGGGAAGGCTGATTTTGTTCTGGTGCCGCCAACTTCGTCTGAAAAATGGGCTCTGAACCCAAGCCTGCCAGCAACAGTCAAGGCAGTGCAAGGGTTTTGTGAAGCCAGGATTATATGGAAGAAAAACATGGACTCTGAACCCATGCCTGCCAGCAATAGTCAAGACAATGCAAATGCCTCTGAGAATGACATTTTCGAGCCATGCTGAGAAACCATGCGGCGCCCTAAGTTTCAAGGCTACATGGTTCTTGAAAGTCATTTTCGCAGGCATGTCTGCACTGTCTTGACTGTTGCTGGCAGGCATGGGTTACGAGCCCATTCCACATAGTCCTGGCTTCCGGACCTTCGGTAACTTGCCAACATGTGACCTCTTAGGACCCTCGGGAATAGCAGTCATCTGTTGGAGCATTAACACACGATTGGCTTGGTGGTACCCAGTGTTGGGTTTGAGGTTGAGGGCTTTGGGTTTTGGGTTTAAAGTGACTAAATAGAGGTCGAAATCAAGTGGCATGTAGGCGGCATATCGTCGCTGCTGAGGGGTCGGTATCTGTATAGTCTTACACACATAGCAGTATGACCGCTGTTACTTCCTGGTATGCACCATAGGGTTCACATGGTGTCAGCATGGTAAACGAAACCGTGCTATCAGAATCGGCAATAATGCTGCATTGTGGCTGTCACGTTGACGGATCGGAAAGAGGCTGTTGCATGTTGAAATCGCGTCAGATGGCTACAGATACAAATGCGACTCGCATGTTTGGGGCTGAGAAAAAGCCAAAATATGCGGCATTGTGTGTGCGTGTGTGTATGTGTCTTAAAACTCAGAACTTGGGTATTGCGACGGCCAAAGAAATACACTCGGTATGGATTTGAATATCTGATGGCTGACTGATTGGTGGACTGGTTGAAGTGCACGACCACCCCCCCGTCGGCCATGGACGAAATACTACACTACTTTCTCTAGGATCGTTACTTCCTGCCCTATGAAACATCTCTCTTCAAAAGTTTCAAATGATACTGACGGCATACCGTCTTTCAGTCACCATCAGCCATTTTTCCGTTTAGGCTGAATGCTTCGATTCGCAGCCCCGAGGTTTACCACTTGTTGTCGGGAAGCTTAAACACCCTGAGGCGTGTGGCGTGTCCATACGCAGCTTAACATAGCCAAAACAAGGGATTTAGAAGAAATAACTGCAGTCTGCCAACATGACGGTGGCTCTAAACCCCAAAACCCTGGAACCCCGAGTGAAACATTTGAGCCCTACAGCCTACACCCCAAAACCCTATACTCCAAACTCTAACCACCAGCCCCCAGAGGCTAAAACTTCTCTTGTCCGACCAGGCCTTGGGTGCTTGCTAGGCTTCAGGGCTATGACTTCCAGAAACTTTCGGGCTTTAGGATCTACCTAATAGGCTCCACTGTACTTCCTTTATTTTGTGGTTTAAGTTGAGAGGATCCTATAAGGCAATCCCAAAAAAGGAGCTACTATGAAGCCTATCGGTAAGGTTACAGGGTTTTGGGTTTTCTACAGAGGTTTAGGCTTTTTGGGGCTATAGGATTACGGGGGATTTGGGCTGCTAGGGGTTTGGGGCTCGCGCAGCACCCTGAAACATTTAGCCCTTCCTGACTGAAATGTACATTCAGTCTGGTGAGTAGAAGGCTGAGTTGCGACAACCCCCCATGCATTTGCAAGTTGCAGAAGAGGTTTCCAGAACTCAGGCACCTTTCTTTCGCGGCAGGCCTGTAGAACGCTTGTAGAATCATATTTAACATAGTCACCCCGTCCAGACGCAGAGGGCTGAACAAGAGGGTTTTGGGCTCCCTTAATCGAAAGACTCTAAGCCCATGAACACCAGAACCGCAACACCTAAACCCAAACCCACCCAAACCCCTAAACCCTAAACCCCTAAACCCCAAACATAGATATGCCCTATACAGCAAGAGCCATTCTCCCAGGTGCTTCCCTGCGCGACCGACGGTGTCCCTCGAAGCAGCATCCCTGCGAGCTGAGGCGAATCCATCAGCATCTTCATGTCACCGTCCACCTACGCCGGCAGGATGTAGAGTTTAGGGTTTAGGGTTCAGGGTATAGGGTTTAGGGTTCAGGGGTTAGTGGCACCCCGAGAGGCCGAACACAGCGATTAGATCAACAAACACAGCCCGGTAAGCACCCCTACGCTCTCTTGGCCGTCACATGAAGCTGCAAGGACTTGCATTGGAGAATCTGGGGTCACTTCATGTTTGGTCGAGAAGCTGGCAATTAGCCAGGGTAGCTGGCTCCACACCTCCCAAAAGGCCTTGACCCAGTCCGCTTACAAAACGACAGCTGACCCCAAACACGCGAAATCACCAAAGCACCATCTAACCTGACCCTCCGCACTAAAATCAAGCTCGCAAACTCGGCCAATTGAGATTTCGGATACAAGGTTGAGAGGGGCTGCAACGCTGCAGGGTTTCCGATAATGCACGACAAGACTTCTTGGAGGCTTTAGGGTAGGCCCTATCACTTTAGGGCCTAATTACAGGGTTTAGTGGTTTGGGGTCCCCCAACCCTAAACCCGAAACCATAGCCTCCACAACCGCATCGTTGCAGGCCATGAGCAGGGATGACACAGCACCATGCTCGACGGTGCGCACATGAAACTTCCTTGGGACTAGAGTGTAAAGCTTATAAGAAGGTTAGGTGTTTAGGGTCTAGGGGCTTCGGCAAAGGCACTTTAGGGTCTGAAGTTTACAGTTTAGGGGTTAAGGGCCAAGGGCCTAAAACGTTTAGACCTCAAAAACAGGGTGCAGTTCCATATGCCACGGAGTATTTCTGGCTGCAATAGGTTTACTGTACGAGCGTTGTAGCAACTCTCCACATGCATGTATGCTGGGAATTCCAAACTGCAAGCTCGCGAAAGGATGGCAGCGTAGCTGTCTTGTCTCCAGCACCCCTAAACCCTAAACCCAACCAAGAACGGAAACTCCTTCCAGCAGCATCCAAGCATCTGGCTGAGGCAGACATATTCGTACCTCAGAAGCACGACCGTCGAATCAAGCAAAGACTCCCCTGGAATTTTCAGCACAGCACCCCAATGTATGGTGCTGTATATGCACGAAGGCAAATCTGGGAGTGGAGCTACAGTACCCACATGAACCCAAAAACACATGCATCAAAACCAACAATGCAACTGGGGTGTGCACCGTCTGCATCGGGACGGGTCTGACAAAGCACTCAAGCAGCACCACACAATTCGCGCTCCACGTGTGACAATACAAACTATACATCATAAACACCAACGGGCATAAACATATGCATCTGACAAGCAAACAACTAAAGAGGTACACGCGTGAGCAACATGTGCACATGTAACACACACGCACACACAGAGCACGTGATCATATGCATGATTATATATATATGTGTGTGTATATGTATATACATACATACATATATACATACATACATACATACATACATACATACATACATACATACATACATACAGATGAATATATATATATATGATATGCAAATACATATATACATACATACATAAGCATATATATATATATGTATATATATACATATATATATGCGCACACATATAATTACACAATTACTGAACTACACAGACACACACACACACATATATATATATAGAGTTTATACATATACATGCATATGCATGCATGTGTAGCATGCACATGTACAGGAGCCCGAGTCTCCGGAAGAGCCCAAGCAGACGAAAGAGCCCGAAGAAGTGAAAGAGACGAAGGAGGTGGGATTAGGATCGGATTTGGGGGTATGTAAGGGTTTGGGCAGGGGTGTCGGGATTTGATGGCGTCGGGTTTTTGGAGCTTCTATGGCAGACAGGGCTCCCGAATTTCTCGATGAGTCCACTTCAGCGTTTGCTTTCGATGCCTTTCCCGTCCCTGCGCTTTGTTCTTGGGATCTTGTATTGCTTTTTCCAGGTGTAGCCGAACAAACTCTCAAGGCGAGCCCCAATGTATACAGGCGAAGGCGCGAGAGTACTCTGAACCCAAACCACATGTTCCGCGCATCGCAGTGGTATCAGTGGGAACGCTACCATGCTTGCCTGCTGGAGTGAGCATGAGAATCGAAATGCCAAGCTCCCGGAACCGTGATCCTTGCGACTGGAGAAACCTAAATCAACAACACCACCAACTAGCAGGGAAGCCTGAGCTAGAAGAAAGGATCTTTTCCTTCCGGGTGCTTCGCCTTCTCTGGATTGATTTGGGTCCTGTACTTGCTTGTTATTGACTACGTTATGCACATATGCTGAACCCATGTTCTGTTCAGTTGTCATTATTTTTGGCTTCAATCGTTAGTACGCACATCGCACCGATTCCGGCTCTGAACGTCGCAGAGACATCAGCGATGATGGCTGGAATATGGGAGTGCGTTTGTGAGCAGTATGTATAGGCTGGTGACCTGCCAACAGACTTCCCAGCCATGCCAACACATCTAATTAACGACCTCTGGACAGGCAGATGACGATGGTAGCAGCATCTTGGCGAGACAGCAATTGTCGTCTCGGTAGTCTTTGGCATTTGATCTGCTGACGCATGAGGCTCCCTTTGGATCCTGTGCTTTCTTCAGATGTTTCCTGCTTAGGGCGCGGGATCACCGGGAAGTGTGGGAGCATGGATTCTAGGGCCCGGATAGACTGTGCAGCGACATACAATAGTTTTTGATAGATAAGTCACATAGATTCCGGCTTTCCTTGCGTGCAGGGTTCCAGAGGCATTTTCTCCGCAACACCCACTTATCCCGGCAGAGGTGATGATGACAGTATCCACGCCGCCAAAAAACAGGCAGCCAAAGAAAAGGCTACCAAACAAAAGGCACGGTTTTTGCAGCATTGGGGTTTGCTTCATAGTTACATGATGTTGAGTAGACAAGTTACGGCTCCGGTATCTGCCGGACCTATTTGCACTCGAGGTGTCGCGGCTGGTTGATGTTCGAAGCCTTATCACGACACATAACGAGGCAAAACGGAAGCAGGGTTCGGTGGCAGGAGGATAGATGCGGGCACAGACCACGAGCGAGGGAAGCTCAAAGCCTCTGTACTCAGATCCAAGTTTACCAGGAGTTTTTTCGTTTGGCTGCGAATGCGTCTGCAAGCATCAGTCAGTGATTGGGCTTATCTTCGAGGGTCAGGAGGACGCTGGAACGGGTCAGGCTCCGGTGCTTCAATCCCGTGTGACCCGGGTGCCATTGCACCCGCACCTCACGCCACAGAAGAAGCAGAAGAAGAAGGAGGAGGAGGATGCCAAAGCAAAGAAGAAGGATGAGGATGATGACGAGGACGAAGATGACAAGAAGGAGGCCAAGCAGGGTTTCTCTCTCGCGCGTTGCGTAAGCTCTGACAGTGGTCTGCACTCGTGGCATCCCGAGGCACGTACACGAAGGCCTGCGGCAGTCGTATACGCCTTTCCTCTCCCTTTGAGGGTCGAAGGGTGGGGGCGCTCGCGAAGGGTCTTCGTAAGTTGCTAGTCGAGCCATGCAGACTGGCTTGGTACATCGAAGACCACGATAGTTTTGTTGTGCTGATACTGGCAGGAAAAGGAGAAGAAAGACAAGTCTGATGACTCTGATGACAGTGATGCGCCCAAGAAAAAACCAGCCAAGAAGTCAGACGACTCCTCCGACAGTGAGAAGGCTCTCCTGTTCACCAGCTTAATGTCTATGCTCTTATGCTTTGTCTGAATTATTGGTGTTATGATATAGGTTAGGTTAGAAACATTGAAGAAGGGATCACGATGGAAAGTGTAGGTCTCCTCGCAGGACAAGAAGAAGGCCAAGAAGAAGGACGATGACTCCGACAGCGAGGTCAGCAAGAAGAAGAAGAAGAAGGTTCCACCTGGAGTGGTGGTTCACAGTGGATTTCAGTTGCCATGATTAAAGACCCAAGTTCCGATGGGGCACCGGCGGGTTTCATGCGTGCCGCGATGTGAAGTCGGACGTATAGCACCTACTCCCGATGAAGAGTCCATGAAGACCCGGCGCCCGGCAGTACTCTAGAGGTAAGAGGTCGGCGTGATAGACGTGGTGGACCTATGGTATGTTAAACGACCAGCATAATACTATGCTGGGAAAAACGAGCAGTAGCAGGACGATACTTGTATGCCATCTTGCCACTTGCTACTGCTGGTCACTACACCATCGCGGCGACGACGATCACGAGACACCTGTGAAATTTTAAGCGCTGCCAGATCAGACTCGGTAGGCCAAGAAGAAGTTGAAGTCGGATGACTCGGATGACAGCGAGGACAACATTCGCCCGAGGGATTCGATGTCAATGTGTGTATATGTTTATATGTTCACATATGTTCATGTTTATTCTTTCTGGAGGGTGAGACACCCTGGGGCCCTCATATTTACAGTATTTTCACATGTTTTCCAGAGAGAATCATTCTTGAAATAGAAGGGTGGTGAAAGAGTTGCCAATGCTCTCCGCTCCAAATCAGCTCGTATTGAATTGGTTTCCTTCATTCCATATACTAGATATGTTTCCTTGCCCCCATCTTTTGAACGAAGAGTAGAATTCACCATGTTGATACCACATGATGACTAAGGAATTAGAGCCATGTCTTTTGCATGTGTGTGTATCATTTTTCATTCGATTATGTAAGTTTAGATGCGACTGTTTGTGGGCTTACATGTCAGCATGTATCTAACTCTTATGCAAATCAACTTTAGAGTCTGGGCAAACCAAACTTACAGCTTTTTGATATTACCGTTCGGCAACAACCTGGAATTTCAACTTCGAGCCCGAATGGTGTGGGAGGTGCATGCCTACCATATAAGCTACTTTACCATACGCATGTCTGCATAGCTTCTACTTGACAGCGTGTGGAAACATGCATCCTATCAACATAAGTGGGTGATGGTATCTTCCAACTCCTGGTCATAGACTCAAACATGGATCCTGTTGTCAATCCCCATTGTATTTGTCGATAAACATTTCAGAGCAATTTGGCCCAATTCGATAACAGTTGAATATTTTCCATGCAAGAGAAATGTAGCACCCTTAGCACCCTTAAGAGGCCTAGCCCTACTCTAGACTGCTGCCGTTTTTGGGGCAGCACCCAACCTGAATCCTCCCAGCCCCCCATGAATCGGAGGATCGCAAGAAGAAGCGGAAGAGGTCTGACTCCGGCTCAAGGCCCTTGGGTTTGTAGGGTTTAGGGGTTTAGGGATATAGTAGGGTATTGAGTTTAGGGGTTTTAGGGGTTTAGGGTTTCAGGGATTTAGGGTTTTGGGTCATGAGTGCACGGTTTGCACTGCGGGCTCACTGACGGTGGCATGTGCATGGGCTTCAGGCAGTTCTGGCCAGTCCTCAAGCTCACAAGGTTTTTTTTTTTTAAGGCTGGGCTAAATTGAACCGTGGCTCCACACTCCCCACGAAGCTCTGTTTCTTCGGCTTTCGGCGAGCTTTAAGCCTTTGTGAATTCCTATGATTATGATCACTATTGTGATTATGCATATTATAGATTACTGCGATGATTATGATCATGCTTACTATTATCGTTATTGTTGTTACAATCAGGATCATGAGCCCAACGGCTCAGAGAGCTCCCAGCAGGTCGAAGTCCAAGCGCCGCAGCAAAAGCCGAAAGCGCGATCGCAAGGCTCCAGGGTTTGGCGTTTAGGCTTTAGGGCTTAGAGCCTTTAGGGACTTTAGCGTTTGGGGTTAGGCTTAGGGTCGATGTTGCTGAAGATCTGAGTCGGGAGCTGTTCCGATAGAGGGCGGAGTCGTGGCTCTCATCTTCGGAGACTTTCTCAAGCTGGCTTTAGGCTTCTGATGGGTCAGGCATATCATAGGAGCTGGCGACACCCCCAGCTATCCTGCTGCGCTAGGGCTTCCCTGCTTCTGCAGGTGCCTTAATTGTTCGTAACTTACTGCATGCACTATAAGGGTCCGTACAAGAAGCCTGGCAAAATCCCCCTTAGCGCGTCTTGCCTTTTGCTATGCATGGCCATGCAGGCCAAACGCAGCCGCAGTCGCTCTCGCCGCCGCCGAAATCGCAGCCGTAGCATGGCAACGGTTCCCTAAACCCTGTTGTGAAAGCGGAGGCATTAGACATTGCGTTAAAGGCTGCTTGCAAGGAGGTCCGAGAGTCTCTTCCCGGCCTGGAGTTGTCAAGGAATGGTTCCCGAGCCTTGTAAAGACTGAGGGTTTAAGGGTTTAAGCATAGGATTTTAGGATTTCAATCTAACCTTGTGTAACTACAAGGCTCTCGCAAACGCAGCGGCAGCCGACGAGCAACTTGGCAGGGATTAGAGCCAGCTCAGGCAAAGAACCTGCATGCCGAACTCCCGGCTGCCCGAAAGCCCTATTCCCTGTAGTGCCCTTGACACAGCCTTAGCAAGGATCTTCTCCAAAAGAAGCCTACAAATCCTGCTTTCTGTTTGCCACTGGTTCCAAGGACCGACGCCGCAGCCGCTCCCGACGCGCCCGGCGCAGCCGCAGCCGACGGAGAAGCCGAAGCCGCCGAGATCGACGCGACAGGTGCGGGCGATGGATCTGAGTGTACATGGTGTGATACAAAGGATCAGGGTAAGGGTGTTGGCTACGTTCTTATAGTAGAATATCGGATGCAATTCATGGCATGTTCTTCGACACGTGGATTATCAGAGCCTTTAACATATAGCATATGTTTGAAGTCCAGTCTTCTAAGCGATATCTTAGGTATCGAGTATCACCACTGTGACACGAATGAGCGTGAATAGGCGTGCACGCCTTGGGCTATCGAACTCATTCGTTATAGATCTGCCGGGATGGGTTCCGCTTATATAAACGTTTCGTTGCAGGGTTTCAGACGCGCTCTTGCAAGAGTTGTCGGACGGTAGCAGATAAAAGTGGTACGTATCATCTTCGGTCCGCAGCGGTACCGGCATGCGGTGCTTTGTTGGATATGAATACCCAGCACAAGCTACGATATCACTTGAATATGTACAATGTACCAGTGGACCTTACACGCCGTGCATCTGCCCGATGTCCGTTTTCCCAACCACACCTATGTCGAAAAGTCCTTAGCCCCATAAAAACAATCAAGCTTTTCCCGAAATCAAGCTAAGACAACCTACAAGCACCCGCTTTTGGCCAGGCGAAGTGCTCCGCGACGGAAAGAGGAGGATCGTAAGGCAAAGGGGGCACCGGGGTTAAGAGGGCCACTAAACTTCTATCTACTGCAGTATACCACTAAAGGCCGAACACTTCGCAGCCTTACTTTGTCTGTGTGCAGGCGCCCCCGCCACCCCAATCAACATACCTGAGGTTCCTTTTGTGTTGGCTCGGAGCTGTCCGAAGCACTGCAATAGACATCGAGTGGCATCCAAGCCTGCATTCCGGTATCATCGTCTGCACAAGTTCGAGCGCTTTGGCCCACAGCGCGGGCCACATCCAAACGATTTGCATGTGATCTTCAGTGTATACATATTTGTACATGTATATACATATACATATACATATATATATATATTATACATATATATATATATTATATGTATACGTACTCGCAGGAATGTGTACATGTAAGTGTTGACTGAAACGTCTGCGCAGCTGATGATTCCGTATACATGGACAGAAACCAGGACCTGGGTACAACTTGCCGTTTGCCTTTTTACACACAAAGAAAGAGAAGGAACCTGCATGCACAGTTTGTTATACATACACATGCCTGTAAACATGCATGCGTGTGTATATATATATACATACATATACACATGCGTACATACAGCATTTCTCACCAGCATCAAATACGGGGCCATGATACGGCGTACAGGGACTGGTTAGAGCAGGCATGCAGTCCATAAAGGAGAGTCGTCGATTTTCACGGTGCGGTTGCAGGCCGAAGCCAAGCCCACCAATGCAGAAGTCCGGGCCAAAAGTGCTGCCGGGGATGCTGCTGGGCTTCATATATCCGAACATCACATGCTGTGTACTTAGCTCCGAATAGCTGGAGCGCAGGTCTTCTGTTTGCAGTAGTAAGTCTTGTCGGAAGGGATACATGCTAGCAGTTTAGACATTCATGTCAGCACATTGTTCGTGTTTTTGTTTCGTGCTAGCACATGTAGACCCCATTCCGGTTTTGCTAACGGAACACACCGAAAATGCCATCCGAAACCAAGCAATGACCATGTCCCGCAATCTTCAAGCAATGAGCATGAGCTTGCTGAGGCCGCAGCTTCGAAAAAGAAGGAGGCGAGTCTTGGTGTATATCCCTTCTCCGTCCCGTGTGACCCATGCGAATTCGCTCTAGCGTCACATGAAGAACCTCATGACAACTGTGCAGTCATACGTCTGGAGTGGTGGCTGGAGCGGCATGGCAGATAGGGCTGGCACAACCACTGAACTTCAACCCGAATCTCAGGCAGCTCTGGCAGGCTTTTCTAAAATTCCTGAGCCAGGCAGACTCTGATTCGTCCGATTCGGAGAAGAAAAAGACTCAGAAGAAGGCACGGTTGCCGGTCTCGACCATGCAGATTGATCTTGCTGTGGCGAGTCTTTGTGTTCAACAGCACTGCTTCTACGATTAACTGCTAGGGCGTTATCAGTCTTTCACAAGTATTCATCCGATTTTCAGAAGGGGTCTCTCAAACGCAACCACATATCATACATGCATTCTGTATGTATATACATGCACACCTACCTACCTACCTACCTACCTACCTACCTACCTACCTACCTACCTACCTACCTACCTACCTATACCTACGTACGTACGTACGTACACACACACATACATATATATATATGTGTGTGTATGTATGTATGTATGTATGTATAGATATGCAGATATACGTACATTTACATATAAACACACACACACAACACCTCTTGAAGACAGCTGTTGGGCCTTCCGGAGCTGGCTGACCTGATCAGGCTGAAGAGCCGGCACCAGCGAAGAGTGAAGAGGCCGAGGCTGGAAAGGAGGCCAGGGGTACGAAATTTGCGGTGTAGGGGTTTAGGGCTGTAGGCTTCGATGGGTCCAGGGTTATTGCGCCGGTATTTCCGGAACCACTCAACCGCTTCCTTTTTGTCGCGAGACTAGGACTGTTGCATGGTATATAAAAACTAGCAGCTAGGACCAATAGTCGCGAGAGCAAGACATTAGGCCTTAACGTCAGCGTGATCATAAGCCCAGGAGATTCAGAGAACTGCGTGTACCTTGTGGAAATTCTGATGGTATGAGGATCCTACAATTCCGTTCTCCATATGAGGAACCGTTATAGCCTGACACTCTCACGTTTCAGAATGCTTTGCAGGATCCGGGAGCAGAGGACAAGGAAGCCGAGGCAAGAAATTCACGTCGGCATACATTGAATAGGATTTTCGGTAACAATGTTTAGCAATGATAATATTAACGAGGATGCGATGTACTAGCTGTTCAGGCCCCTTCCTATTACTTCGGTTTCAGGGATTCCGGTGTCCAGTGCTTCGGGACAGCCTTGAAGATTTCAACCCCGCAGGAAAAGAGGTGTAAATGCTTTCACCCTACACTGGCAAGCCAGGGATCCTCCAAGATAACCCGGACCCTCCATAACCTACCTGTTCAGGGTCCCTGATTATGATGTCCTATAAAAAAAGTCCTGAAAAAGGTAGGCTCCTTTCGGGTCCAGTGAGTCCAGTAAGAACCTTTGTGGTTCCGAGGGATTCGGGTCGTGCAGGGGGATTTTCTTTGCAGCTGCAGGGGGCATCACAGCCCTCAAAACCTGAAGCCTCGGGACCTGAACTCTAAGCCCTGATGGCTTAGCCTAGTGACTAGAGTCTAGTGTTGCGAGCTTGCCTGGACGTACTAGAATTTTGAGGCTTTGGGGGTTTAGGGTTTATAGGGCCCAAATTGCCATCAAACATGCGCGCGCCCTCAACTCTAGGCACTAAACCATGCAAGGAGTTTGGCTTGGAGACCAAGGAGGGCGAGGAGAAGAAGGCGCGGCGGTGGGGAATGCAGGAATGCAGGGGCGTTAAGGCGTCCTGCAAAATTTTGTAGGATTCTTCAATAAGCCTTTGGGGTGGTTTGAAACCTTGGGATGGGACCCTTGCAGCCCAAGGGGGCTACAGGATTTGATGCAGGTCATTTTGGGCGGAAGCTTAGGAAAGTAGCACCCTGTGGCCCAGCCTCTCTGGTGCCCGGGCATCAGAAATCAGGGGGAGATCCGATGTTGGCCCCAACCCCGAAACTCAGAGGAAGCCAAAGCCTCGAAACCTTGACTTCTCTGCGGCTTTTGGCCAGGTTGCAGCGAAACAGTCTGGCTCCCTTGCGCACCCTGGCTCTGCATCGGGTTTACTCATGCAAGCGTCAGAGCTCTGAACAGCGGGTGCTTGGATCCCTCTTCTTTGTCTCCTAGACCCTTATAAACCCTAAACCCTATAAACCCACAATCTTGTGGCATCGGAGGAATCCATTCCACCAGCGTGCTGCGGGCCTGGAGAAGGCCGGCTTCTCCAAGCTAGAAGTCGCGTGGGTAGTTCTGCAAAATGAGGGTCCCTATAGTCCCCCAAATAGTAGGACAGCGTCATACAGAAGGAGCCAGAACGGGACCCTAGTTTAGAGAACTGCCCACGTAAGGGCCCAGCCCCAAGAACATGCCTTCTGTGGTGGCGGTGGTGGCAGCGCTGGTGATGCTGAACACCAAATCAAACGTTTTGCTACTTTCGCTGAGATCACACCTATAGCTGGTGTGATTGTCCTTCTTGCAAGTATTTTCGCTGAACCCTCGTCAAACGGATGATTAACTTTCTCGGAACGGGAGTTCAAGGTCTGCGGCTCACTATTAAGATAGGTTTGGGTTTCTTGTTAGGGGTTCCGTTCGCGAAGTACGGATTTGCGACTCATATGTAGGGTGTCATGGGTTCATGTCGATCCAACTTCTTCAACGTCTTCGACGAAGGATTTTACGGTTTGCAGTTCAATGCAATGTTTCTCTAAATCTCTAGGAGTTCGGTGGTTGCCTTGTTGTAGTTTTCTCTTTGCGATCTCGTTGCTTTTTTTTCCAATTGGTGGTTGAGAATGTGGCTAGACTATACCTTCCAAACAGGAGCCTGGCGCAGAAGCGAATGCCGATGCAGACAAGAAGGCTGGGCTGGGAAAGGCTATCCCTGCCAGGGGTCGGAAAAGGATTTAACTGGAAAAGGATTTAACTCGCTATAACTCGCTGCATGCCTTGGCGAGCTACAGAGCACCTGGTGTCGCCTGGAGTATATAACCATCAAGACTCTTACACTTCAGCAAAAACTCTCCCAGAGTGTGAACTGTGAGCTTCTTCCGCCACCTTCTTCTGCATGTGTTGTACAGCCTGCATGGAAGCTGCACGACTTTGTCTCATAATGCTTTCGGTTTTTTCTAGCGAGGCTCAGACTGTTGCTAAGACGTCGGGGTGGATGATGTGGCAGCAGAAGTGGACAGTCTTTGCCCTTCCAGTCCCACAGATGTCGGTCCAGTTTTCGGTTTTAAGATGCATCTGAGTCTGCAAATGTATATACATCTACACATACATATACACATACATATACATCATATATATATATATATATGTCTGCACATATACATACCTACATACATATATACAAATAGACATGTTGGTTGTGCTGTGACCTTTGGCGTCCTCGAAGCTGGACTGCAACACAGGGAAGTCGCGCCGGCCTGCTCAAGGAACGTTGGATCCCCCGCCTGACTTCTGTATCTTCAAACTTGGAAGCACCGAAACTCCCGAGTCCCCCATCTCAGTCTGGAGAGGTTTCCGCGGCCCTGAAGCCTGCGGCACCCATTGTGTACCTTGGGCTGGAGAGGGGGATTCGGAGGTATGGGGGTCTGGGCATGTCGCCACGAGAGTTGTCCCCTGTTTAAACGGTTGGACGACTCTCTTTTGCTCTTATGCTTGGAAAACCGCCCCTGATTTGGCAATGGCTAGTGATGTCTACATTAGCTTCTGGGCGTAGATTCATGTGCACTGGCACATCTTTTCGGACAAGCCTCACTGCTCTCATGTCTTGCCCAGGAATCCGTTCCACAAGCGCATCGCCAAGCATCAGGCAGAAGCTATCGAGAAGGCGCCGGTGGCAGAAGTTTCGAGATGTTGGAGCCAGAGGTTACGGTTTTTTCGGGCCACGGGTTTGCGCCGTACTGCAAAGATCGCATGGAGAAATCCCGAGATCCCGTATGCAAACCAAACCATGCAAAGCCAAGCCAAGTCATGTTAAAATCAGAACTCCTTTTTTATATGTGCACGCATATATCAAAGTCTCCAGGCGAAGGCCGAGTTCGAGGCCAAAGCGAAGTTGCAAGCCGAGGCCG
This sequence comes from Symbiodinium necroappetens, assembly GCA_905231915.1. NCBI lineage: Eukaryota > Dinophyceae > Suessiales > Symbiodiniaceae > Symbiodinium > Symbiodinium necroappetens. The sequence goes on along the minus strand of CAJNJA010000215.1, from coordinate 352 downwards.
AGGCTAAGGCCGGTCCTGTTGTTTTTAGGGTTTTGGGGTTTGGGGTTTAGGGGTTTGGGGTTTTGGGTTTTGGGGTTTAGGGGTTTAGGGGTTCAGGGGTTTGGGTTTAGGGGTTTAGGGGTTCGGGTGTTGACACTTGTGTTCGCTCGAGTTGTAAACGTTGTTTGATCTCTGACGAGAATGTGCGTGTAGTATAGAATGAATTCGAATATATACATATCTACACACACATATACATACATATATATATACATACATACATACATACATACATGCATACATACATACATACATACATACATACATACATACAGATGTTCGCATGTATATGTGTGCTACCAGTATGTGGTGC